>OU015502.1:38811036-38836036 GCA_907164885.2 Dolomedes plantarius | reverse complement strand
GTAAAATAGCTGTAGTATTCGGAGGCAAAAAATAAAGTGATACATTTTCTAATCTTACGTCGACTTTATGGGCTTGACAATTATCGATAAAAAGGATAGATGTTCTTTTCATCTTATTCATCTCATTGTCAAATGACACTACCAGTTTTGGAAGAAATTAGCAGTCATCCAAGCCTTTGAAATTCGTTCGTATTTAACTGGAAGAGATTTACACCTCTAAAACCTCGTTGGGTTTTGGGATTTAAAAAAAAAGATTAAAAAAAAAAGATGTATTTGTGATTACCGTCAGTATTACTACAGCATAAAACTGTCAGTCTGTCTTTTGTGACTTTTCTACCAACAACTTTTTTCGCCTTTAAGCACATGTCCCATCATGCGATCTCTATAATAAAATGCTGTTTCGTCACAGTTATAGATACAGAAGGACTGTAGTCTTGTAATAAAGCAGGTAATACTACGTTTATCTGAGAGGCTGGCAGCAGATTCATCCGCATCACTTGCTTCACCGCGAATTTTTTGAAAGAAATTTGTTTCTTCTTCCTTCCATCTGCACAAACAAACATTTGTAGCATTAAAATAAGTTATATTTAACTGTTGTTCTAAATCTTCAGCTTTCTGATGAAATAATAATCCGCTATTAGGAACATTACAAGCTCGTTTTTCAGCAAACCACTGAAGAAGAGCATCTTCAACTTCAGATTCTTTTCCAGTACATTTTCGTTTAAGATTTTTGTTGCATTTCCAGTCGTTCAAGACGTGTTTCTTTATTTTTTAAAATTTCGAAACTTGAGTTTGGGATATCTCAAACTTTTGTGAGAGTTCTAATTCCGTGCACGTATTTACTTTTGCAAAACTCAATAATTTTTACTTTTTCTTTTAAACTAAGATCTTTTCGTCTCGAAGACATTCTAGTAAAGCACAGAGACTGAATTTCACGAAAGCGAAGAGACACTGATTTCACGAAGCGAACTGTCGAACTAATCGCCGTAGAAAATGTACAGTTAAATGTGTCAAGGCTAGAGACCCCCAGGTTAATGTTGCGCTTCTCCGAAGGGATTCGTTACAGCTGGTAATCCCCGTCCTCTTCAAGATAAGGACCTGTTCACACACACACCCCACACACACACACACACCCCACACACACATACACACCCCACACACACTCTCTCTAGCTCTCATCTGGGGTTGAAGCTTATTATTCTTTCTCTGAATAAGGAAACGTAGGCTGAACGGCCGAGCAATACGGGGAGGGAGGTGGTAGCAAAAGAAAACAACAGTGAATTGCCCTTCAAATCCACGAAAATGCCATTTCCTGTGATTGCACACTTTCTGCTATGTGACAAAATTGATTTGAAAGACATTCAGTTATTGCACATTCATTATTATACTTCACAGAAAAAAATTCCGAAAAGAAGTGTGGGAAATAGAAAAGGATCGATACCGTCATGGCTAAAAATTATTCCTTTCAGCGGCATAGCTTCAAAACATGATATTCCATTAACCGGGAAATTTAACACAGAAACAAATTACTACGGTTTGGTAGATTGAAAATTTATTACATTAAAACGGGGTAGTCTTTTAACCGATATTCCATTAAGGGGGTTCGACTGTATATATATATATATATATATATATATATATATATATATATATATATATATATATATATATATATCTGTGTGTGTGTGTGTGTGTGTAAGTAAGAAATCTACGGGTTTAGGGGTCGTCGTAAAACTTCTAAATCATTAAGTCACTCAGTTAAGACGAATCATTACGAGACAAATAATGCATTTAAACAAATCGGTACATTTCACATGTAACAAATTACAAAGTACGTCCTGCGTCGTTAACTAGCAGTAAAAAGTCTCCCTTTCCGCAGCCGTCTGTTGGACTGGCACGTCTTGCATGTTCAAGGCCTTTTCTCTGTCTTTCACGGGGAGTACAATGAAAGGTGCCGCTGGATGGAAGACAGAAGCGCCAGCGGTTATCAGAGGCCGCTCATATATATATATATATATATATATATATATATATATATATATATATATATATATACATATATATATATACACTCATGGACAAAAAATTAGCGCACCAAGAAATAATTGCGGGATCGTAACGAAACTTGCAATGAAGGTACATTGTCGGGGAGATATGCAAAATGATTAGAAATGCAGCGTGATTGCGCATTACGTATAGCCGGTAGAGGGCGTTTAACATCGTACTCTGTGGAGTATAAAACAGGTAACCAAAGCTTGTTTGAGTGTGCTGAATCATTTACAAGGAAAGAGCTGAGATAGACATTCCATTACGCCGTGTTCGAAGACAATATACGCAGTTGTCGCAGTTTGAGAGGGGGAGAATCGTCGGGATGATGGAAGCTGGGTGGTCAGCCAGGCGAGTAGCTCGTCAATTAGGCAGCTCTGATTGTATTGTGAGGAGGTGTTGGGACCAGTGGACCCGAGAGATGTCATGTACACGAAGACCAGGCTCAGGACGCCCTCGACAGACCAGTCGTCGCGAAGACCGCCACATCTTAAGAAATGCACGCGTACAGCCAACTGCTTCATCGGCCGCCATCCAGGCACAGGTAGCACCTTCACTAGGGGCCTCTGTGTCTTCTCGAACCATACGAAGGCGCCTGGCTGAAGGACAGTTGGTATCGCGGCGCCCATTACGTGTGCTGCCCTTGACGCCCCGCCATCGACGCCTCCGTTTGGAGTTTTGCCGCGCACGAGGAAACTGGTCTGCAGCGGAATGGAACCAGGTCGTCTTTAGCGACGAATCCAGATTCAATCTCGGCAGTGATGACAATCGTGTTCGTGTGTGGAGAGCCCGTGGTGAACGCTTCAATCCTGCCTTTGCTGTACAGCGACACATCGCTCCCACAGCTGGTGTGATGGTATGGGGTGCCATTGCCTACAATACACGGTCACCCCTAGTATTGTTCCGTGGCACCATGACAGCTCAGCGGTATGTTCATGAAATTCTGCAACCACATGTGTTGCCACTCATGCAACGGCTCCCAGGAGCCATTTTTCAACAAGACAATGCTCGGCCTCATACGGCAAGGGTGTCACAAGACTGTCTCCGCATCGTTACTACCCTTCCTTGGCCTGCCTGATCCCCAGATTTGTCTCCAATCGAGCATATCTGGGAGCATTTGGGACGACGAGTTGGGTATCCCACGAGTTTGAACGAACTAGAGGCAAGTTTACAGCAAATATGGAACGAAATGTCTCAAGACATCATACAGAGCTTGTATGACTCAATGCCCGATCGTATCGCATCGTGCATTCGCGCTAGAGGGGGTCGAACGGAGTATTAACTCCTCCGTTCTTTTGCCTTTTTCTCTGAAATAAATTAGCCTTTTTCTTTGATTTTCTTATCATAAACTTATATCATTAACTTTTCTTATCATTAACTTATATCAAAGTAGTCATTACGTATGTAAAATTTCGTTTCATTTCGACGACTCCTTCTTGGTGAGCTAATTTTTTTGTCCATGAGTATATATATATATATATATATATATATATATATATATATATATATATATATATATCTGTGTGTGTGTGTGTGTATGTATAAAAGTTTGGCTCTGTGTATTAGCACTTATGTTTTAATATCCACACTGTTGTCTTTACAATGCCGCTTTTGACAAAATAGGAAATTTAAATTCCTCAGAGAATAAGAATATAACCAAGCCAAAAACCATTTCTAAACAAATTGTTTTTTTTTTGGGGGGGGGGGTTAGTCAAATGGTGTAGAGTATAAATAAATATCTTAGTTCAATATCTAATAATTCAAAAAAGAAAAAAAAAAATTCTTGTCTTTTTAAATGATTACTTTATTCTGACATAGACCTCAAAAGCGAGAAAAAATCCAAACTCTAATATTTTATATACACATGAATATTAGCGTTATTAAGGCTGCTATATAATAAGAAAAAATATCGTATTTCTCTTTTCCTCTTCTTGCAGACTCTTGTGCTGGAGGAGGTCCAGTTGACAGTTCAAGAATTCCACCCCCTCTTAGGATTGACATTTTGAGGGATTGTAATGGCTCTCTCTCTATAGGGGGTTAAGCGCTGCCCCCAAATTTTTATTTAAAATATATATTTGTCAACTATTTACAGGTACATAAATGCTGATAATTAAATAAAATTGGTATTGTCAGCTAGTCTGAACTTTTCTGTAAAGAGCTACAGGATTCATTTTATAAATTTCGTCCACCGAAGGAATTTATGAGCGTTTAAAACACACTATACCAGATTTTTCCCCAAATAATTTAAATTTTAAAATATTAATTGCATTTATTTAAAAAAACGAAAAATGTACACAAATGTAAAAAAAATCTTTGAATCCAAGTGGGCAATCCGGGGACAAATTTTCTCTATAGGTTAACATTGAGGTGAGCGAATCCAATGGGGTTAGTACATAGCAACCTTAAGGAGTCGCGTGGCCACATTGATTCAGAGTTAATGAAGTAAGTAATAAACTAAGATAACATCGATAATGCTGTATCGGTAATGCATCGATAACTTAGATAGTTTTGATGAGAGCCAGTGTTTGAAAATACATTTATAAATGAAGAGTGACAGAAAAAAACTTTGACATTAAAGATCCGATTGTGGCAACGAGATAATAGCAGGTGAATCAATTTCAAAACCTGCTTTAAGTCTCTTAGTGCCAAAACAGTAAAACAACTAATATTAGCCACAATACGGAAGGTCTAGGAAAATCAGATATCAGATAAAAAAAGCTCAGTTCCGAGTAATATCCAATATAACGATTCTTCGCACACTAGTGTGCGGGTTCCAATACGAATTTCTCATTCAGTTGTGGTTTATCGCGGCAGAATTATCACCTGGTGCTAAACGCTTTAAAAACGTGCAAAGAGATTATTAACAAAATATGTTGGTCTTACAAATAGCGGTTTTCTTCACGGCAGGCTGATGCCGGAGTTTGGCGTAAGCAACATGAGGCTTTCGCCCAATCTCTGTAATTCATATTGGGTTCTTGAAACATATGGAACAATCGAAGAATATTGACTATTATTGCGACCAGCCAGTCGACAGTATAGATTTACCCGACAGTGTTTTCCTTTTTTTCATTTGGAGATAATGTCCCACAGGAAGTCGATTAATCATTTTTCTATCTGGGTGTTGTTGAGCAAAAATGATTTGATGAACACTTTTCTTGCTTCTTAAACATCGATTCTCCTCAAGAGTCCTTTGATTTTAAACTTATTAACGTAAGAGATTATTTGGAACAGCATCTCAGACCTAAACTCTTGAATCTCATTCATGGGTAAATTCAAGTCATCATTATTATAGATACCAAGGTAAGAATTTTTTTCACAAAAAACAGTCATATAATTCACTATATTTGTTACAGAGTATCTACCAAAATTCGAAAAAAAGAGCAACCTATTATTAAAGATCATAATTTTCGATTATTTCCAGTATCTGATTTACAGGAAAGAAGAGATTGGTATTTGCATTACTACATTAAAAACTGATGAATGAATAAAACATAGAAATTTCCAATCAATGCATTGTTTGAAAGGGATTAACAACCACTCTCCTGTAATTAGAACGTTTTCACTTGACACCATCCTTTTCGGACAAAAGATATCAAGAAATAAAACTTTATGACTGTGGTGTTTACTTCTGTCAAGTGATATTATAGCAGTTTTTAAATGAATACCTAGTATTAATGTTCTGAAATTGACATATTCACTGAGATATTGCTAACAAAAATTATGGTATTGCGTGTATATCTAAAAATTCTGCCAGATTCCGGAAAGGGGTTCACATATTCTTTTCATGTTCTTATGGATTTTCTGTGGCAATTAAAATTTTTTAAGGAAAATTATGTTATACGTCCTACACATTGAGGCTTTTATGCTATTCAATACATATTTTATGGCCATTTTTTCTGGCTGGTCAGAGCTGAATCAGATTAATGACCCGAGGCCTGAAAGTATCTGCATAAGAAATTTCTGAAGAAAAGGTTTGCTATCAAATAGCGGTTCAACTCTCAGACTATGTGAGGCTTCTTTGGGCGATCGGAAGTGAAATCGTCCGTGACAACCAGAAATGCTGATTGCATCATGACACTTTTACAGAGTATGATGGACTCTTGAAGTAAACGCTTCCGTCTGGGGAAATGGAGCCTGGAAGATGTTTATTTAATGCTCATGAAACCTATCTTGAGACTGAATGTCCAGAAGATGGTAGGTTTCTGGAAGGATAACTGAAATATTTTTATATGCAAATGGTTATAAAAAAAAAGCTTTTGATGATATTTAAAAGAAGTAAGCTGTTTCTCAATATTTGATAGAAAAACAACATGTATGTTGAAAAGTTAATAAATAAGAATTTATTTGTTTAATTTTTTGCTTGATTTACACGAAATTTCTTGAATAACTGCCTATAATACTATTTATTATATATGCAATATTTCAAGGTAATTAAAAAAAATAAAATTATTTTTTATGAATAAAAAGTGAATATTTTTTAAAAATCGAACATTTGTAGTGAACTACTGTGCGCATTCTGACAAAATAAATTATAAATGTACAGTAATGATTGTTAACTATATGTGACTACAATACTTCAGATAACAAAATAAACCACATTTTTGAACCTTAACATATTTAATTTTTTTTAAGAATTATTTTACAAGCTTTTAATCAGTCATTTTTGAAATTTCTAATTAAAAATAGCATGTACTAATTTTTTAATAAATTTTATAATATGTTGGTGGATATTGTTGCCTTAAATATTGTTTTCACATATAGTAGACAATTATTACTGTACCTTAATAATTATTTTGACAGAATGCGCACAGTAGTTGACTGCAAAATGTTCGATTTAAAAAATTATTCACTTTTGTATCAAAAAATTAGAAAAATACAGAAAATAGGATCATGCTATATTAGTTTTCATCAAATGATCAGTTCTAATTTTGGAAAAAAAAATATACACAAATTTCTTTTAATTTATGAACAATATCTTAATTTTTCAACAATATCTAGCCCAAACAATTCTTTTTACTAATTTAACTATATAACTTAACTATATAATTATTATACTAATTTAACTATATAATTTAACTATATAACTTAAATTATCAAAACCTTTTAGGTGCAGCTATATTGTAAAGTAATGAACCTAAATCTTGGTTGATTTAGAAATTCAAGAATTAATCTTTAAAATTTAATTTTTAAATAAAAGTCACAAATTTATCCTGAAGTTGACTCGACCGTTGTAGACGATATTACAATGAATAACTAAATAATTCCATTATAAACTCACGGTTGCAGTTATCAAAAGGAAACAACATTGCTAAAGAAATCCTAATTTCAAACAACGTAGTGCTTCCTAAAATGGATAACTCGTAAAGCAAGTTGATCTAATCCAGCTTCAAGAGAATTTCTTCAACATAGGGAGCGTTGTCTGAATCAGTATGGCCAATTTTACAGTCTTACTTCTTTTTCTGCTATTAAGCGATATTTTTTTGCGTAATATAAACTTAACTACGCTTATCAGAAAAAAACCATCATAACGTGACGTGAGGGAATGCAAAAAAATATTCCCAAACATTTGTGACTGGAAGTTATCTCTAAAAAATGTGTCTAGTCACTGAAAACAGTTATGCAACATCTTCCGGTTCTGTACTAGTATGTATTTCAAAGGTGTTCGATATCAAGGTCTTGATCATGCATGTCTTGCGTATGTGTTGATTCATAGATGGAGAAGTACAAGCAACAGCACAGACTCGACCATTGCGACGTCATATAAGTACCAAATTATCTGAGTTTTTTTCCTGAACAAAATGACCAATAACAAAAACTGTTTCACATTTCGAATGCTCGCAATTATCAGGGGACATTAGAAACGGCAATTGTGATATCAAGTGGACAATAAAAATTGCCTCATTTAAATATATAAATTTGTAAGACTGACAAATTCTAACGATGATTGTAGTTATACAATGTTCTGTAGTGTTTAAATATCTTTTCACATTCATTTAATTAAAGATTCTTTTATAAGCCAATTTGAACTTTGCTTTAAATTTCGAACAGAAACTCATTTATAACTATTTACACCAAGTATTTTTGATGGGCCCGAAGTAGCTTATCGGTAGCGCGTCGGCTTTCGGTACTGAGGGTTGTCGGATCAAATATCAACAATCACTGTTCAATACATTCGTGTCTAGGGTAGATAGGGGCACGTTCAATTCGTACAGCGGGAAGTCCTATGAGATCAGTGGGCCGTGATTGACCAAGCATCCCCCCCCCAGATGTCGCCCCTGGGGGTTGCTCGGTCAATATTATGGTGGCACCTAGCCAAGTCTGACTCCGACCCTTGTGGTGCTATTATAAACCGAAACCGTACTACTCAGTTCGAAGCCTATATGGACCTAGTCTGGAACTACCGGCCGGTTGGGCATTAGAAACAATAGCAACATTTTTCATTGAGGAAATGATCACTCACGCACAGACACACACTGTATATATGTATATATATATATATATATATATATATATATATATATATATATATATATATATATATATATATATATATATATATATATATATATATATATATATATATATCTGTGTGTGTGTGTAAGTAACGCTCCTCAATCGTACAGTCCTGGATTGGTGCAGTCAGCCATCATGATCCGAGTGGAAATAACACAAGTCCTTTTCCTTTAACTAACGTTTATTAACCATTTCAAAGTCTCCGACTCCATAATTAATCCTATCGATTTACAAATTACCTCATAATGCCAAAACTTCTATAATTTTGAATTCCCTACTCCATTCAATGTCTTAGGCCGTCTAGCGGCACCCTCACTCGTCGAAGCCTACATTGTCTCTAACTATTATTACTTTGTCCATAACGCACCTAAAATAAAGTGCTTAGGTTGCACCGAAAGTTCTACAATGTTCCTTTTGGTGACACAACGGAAAAGAACACCTACTCTAATTCTATTAATTGCTTCAATGCCATTCATTACGATACTTCCTCGTCGTATTACCCCGCTATTTTATTAAATGTAGATAATTCCGACGTTTAACGGTTAAAACTCAGGTTTCCTATGAAATTCCCCGTTTTTAGCACCCTTAAATTATCTTATCCATAAAATTCCTTGACATATATATATGTATATATATATATATATATGCATGTATGTATAAATAAATAAGTTGAAGCTTGCTAATCACTAAATATTAGTATTTTTAAGTTAAAATACTCATTTCCGTTACTTTGCATTCCGAGGGCGGAAAAGAAGTTCTTAGGTATTATAGACCGCAAATTAATGAAGATGTAGTATAATACCGTAACTATAATCGGTAATCATCATATATATCATTTCGGCTGAAGTGACAAATAACCGCATCATAGAATCTCGAATGCCTGCACCTAAAACAAGAAGTCTAAAAACTGCAAAAATTCTGCAACCCATGCACCATTTCAGGCTGCATAACCGTTCTGTGTCTTCGCTGAAAGGGGAATAGTCATTAAAAACCGAAGACAGCGACATTTTAACATGCACACTAAGGGGGTTTTATGCGACTCCATCGGCGTTTTATTTCGGGCCATAAAAAAAGCTTTAGGATACCTCTCGGACAGTTTCTGTTTCCCGGCGCCACCGGATCTGGTTAATGTTCCGAGACCTGAAAAGAGTCTCTGCATAAGAAATTCCTGCTCACGAGAGAGAGAGAGAGAGAGAGCCAGCCCCACACAGTTGGAAATATTTCAGGCTCCGCTGGATGTGAGGGGATTGGAAAGCAAGTCGTCCGTGACACCCTGAAACGCTGACTACGTCACTACACTCTGAGGCGGAATTACGGACTACGGAAGAGGTTGTTTTGGGGGAAGGGGGGGGGGACCTGACAGTTTATTTACAGTTTCTGGAAATAGTTTCTCCGTAATGGAAGTCTAGGAAAAAAGGGAATAATAGTTACCGTAAATTGGTAACGAGATTATATTCTAATTTTTGAGAAGTTACTAGTTGATTTTTTTTTTACACCAGGAAATATGCATCGATAGGACGGTTTTTTCCACGATGCGGGTTTCATTTTGAATTTTACATTTTTTGCAAATAAATTTTTTGGGTTGAAAGTGTTAATTTTGCATAACAATACTAAAATAGTTGGTACCCATCAAAACATGACGGCTAGATAGCAAATAAATGCACTAATACACAAATTATTCTCAACACATCATTGCCAAATGTTGAAAATCATAATAATTTGCAGAAACAAATAAATGGGCTTAAGCGGTCTCGTGCTTAGTGAGTATCTAAAGTCAGATTTAAAAATATCACTGGGCATGCGCAGAAAGCAATATTTTTTTAAATTGTAAATAATCGCGCTAATTAAACAGCGCGAAATAAACGATTTCCATGAGGTTTAATCTTATATTTCGCAAACATAATTATCATAAAAATAAAAATGGCAGAGGCAGATCTAGAGAGACTCCTCGAAATAAACGTGTTTACCATTAAAAAATGTCACTGAGCATGCGCAGAAACAGAGAGTTTCTAAGGACACATTTCAACATCCCACTGAGCTTGCGCAGAAATCAATTTTTAATTGTAAATTATCGCTCGTTTATAGAAATTGCGGTTACAAAAACCAAATTTGACAGATCTACAAATTACAGTCTTTCGTTTAAGACCAAAATGAATTCAATGGATGCAGCAGTTTTCTCTCCCGGACTGCTCAAAAAATCGGCTCAGCAACTTAAATATATAGATATGAAAGGAGGAATTATGAGTTAAATTTATCGTTATTTCTCAGCGTCATTTATAAAACATTTTACGTCTGTAACAATATTTAACCCCAAATTGTCTTCTTTTTAATCCTCTTTTAGTATCACCTAGAAATGTTTATACCATTAAAATCATATTCCTTGTCATTTCTACAATTTTTCCAACTTGTTTCTTTGCTAACTAGAGGCCGCAAATGCACTGTAGCTGATTCACCAATACTTAAATTACTTTCTGATTTGGATTATTTGATGCCCAAAGATCACACGAATGATAACGATCAATCTTTAATCTTTGTGTTTTTCTTTAATGTACCGTGAAATCAAATTGTTACTATTCGAGAAACGATTTAAAAATTATGATCAAATGTCGATTTTTAAAAGTTCCAAAAACGCAGTTTTTTAATGAATTATGTCTAAGCAAAACGAGAAATATAACGCTTAAATGCATTGAAATCTGTAAAAAAAGGATAAAATAGTTTAAAAATAAACCAGTTAGGAAAATGTTTTTAGTCGTTACCAATAAATAAGTAAATAAATATAAAAATCTATTTATTTACTTATAGAATAAGTAAATAAATAGATTTTTATATTTATTTACCCACAGCGTCTGTGTTTCATTTCAAACAACTGAAAGTATAAAATAATTAAGTTGTGTTAGAGTTTTTCTATTTTTGGCCATTTGCAAAGAACACAACAAAATACTTGAATTGTTTTCAGCCTCTATTAAAACCACTCCAGAATTTAATGGCTTGAACTAATGTTCTAAATGTATATCGTGGGAAAATGAATTTGTTCAAATTTTCCGAGATTTGTAGCCTTTTATACTAAACTGAGTAAAAGTAAAAACATTGCAGCTTTTTTTTCTCCGTCTCTTTTCTATAGCTATAGGTATTGTACCCAATAATAAGACAAGCCTGTCGCTTCAACTATTTTACTACAATACGTAAAACATACTACAATTGCAACATTTAAAGGAAGTATGTACAACGAGTTAGAATATATAGATACATCATCAGGTTGGCTTCAGGTTCAAAGTCAGCTCTGGCCTATAAGGCCTCTGACCAGGAGCTCTCTCTCTCTCTCTTGCACTCAAAAACTCTCTGCTCGTAGACTCTTGCCGTCTCTTTATATTTTCGGTGAATTCAAAGGGATTTCTCTGGCGTTTGAAGTGCTGGTAAGTGTACGAAGTTTATGGGGTTCTAAACGTCACTATAGTGTCAAAATTCGGAAGAACCCTCGAACCACTCTGGGATTTATGCGTTCTATAACGTCAAAACCGCACATTACAAGAACTTTACGGCCTGTTATCCTAGAGTTTATAAGACCACCCAGATCAACCGTTCGCAGATAGATGACATGTTGAGGGGTAGGAAAGGGGCATCACATACTTATATAAGTACTAATTTCGTGTAGTAATTGAGACAATGTCATTATATATTCAGTGAAACTTCTGGATGGCGGCCAGTTTGGTTCCGAAAAGAAGTGGCCGTTTTGAGAGGTGGTCATGGTAAAGAGGTTTCTTCCATAACATTGGCTCTACCATTATTGGCCAACTTAGAGAAGTGTCACTGTGTGTGCGTGTATATATATATATATATATATATAATTATCTTATTTATTTATTTATTTATTTATTAGCCAGTTATCGACTCACCTTTATCTAGTATTCTTAGTTTGTCTGAAAAAGTTAAAATGTTTAGTTTAAGATTCGGTCTGTTGACGAAAATTTTCCAAACGTAAAACATCAACTCCCTTTCCGCCGAGAATTCCGATCGGAGCTCTGGAAGTCACTTTCACTACGACCCACATTAATATCCAATCAAATAAGAAATTATTCCCGCGATATTTTGGTCCCCGCTTATAGTGAGTTAATGAGGAAATGAAAAATTGAACGGCCTCCCCCCCTCCCCTCACGAAAATGAATCTCACTTCGAACAAATAAACTGCAGGAACATATCGATGTTAGTTGACGCGAAAATGGAAATTAGACCCGTTTTTTTTTTTTACAGCATCCAACATCATCGGAAATCGATGATGTTCATAGTGATCCAAACGGTTGAATGAGTTATTGCAAATTAGCAACACCCCTCCTGATTACCCCTCTTCTCTCATATATTATTTTACACTCTGAAATAAGCAATTAGCAGGTCCCCAAGAAATGAATTATTATGGTTAACATTTCCTTTATATTCCTTTATAACCACTATTTAAAGAGGAAACCAAAGTAGCGACAATCTTGTCATATCTAACCCCTCAGTATACATATTCTATGGTTTATTTAGAGCTAATATAACTTATTAAAGCTGTGTCAGAGAAAAGGTATTCTGTCTATTTCTCAGGTGTCTCGTAACATAGGAGAGGTAACAGAACTGATATATTAAATTTCAGGTTACGTTATAAAGGCTCATAAAAATTTTGAAATTTATAAGTACTGTTAAACTTGTAGCTGAAATAGAAACATATACATGTCTTAACTTATTTACTACACTAATTATCTTTATAATGTTTAGCAGGCATTTAACTCATGTAAAACTTATCTTTTGTTATAGTTTATCATTAACCCCTTCCTTCTCGTTACCGTCAAAATTACGGGGTAAGTTTTCGCCTTCTATTTCTCGTGCCCGTGATATTTCCGGGCTGGAGTGTTTAAAAGTAACGCACCCAAAAATATTAAAACAACCCATTTCATTTAGCCTGAAAATTTCTTATTTCTTAATTTACATACCAGATGGCAGCACCAGACTATTTATAATGCTATTGGGGATGGGATTTTTTTAAAACTAGATGTGGCAGATCAAAAAAAAAAAAGGAATGCTCCGGAAAAATATAGGCACTTTAATTTACCTTTTTCTTGAAAATTATGCGATCGTTAAGGGGCTGATTATAGTTTATCTGATATTATAAACTAATATTTTCCTGTATTGTATTAAATGAAGCTTTAATAGCATGTTTGTTTTCTTAATTTAGATTCTTACGAAAACCTCAAAATTTACGGTACATTTATATACTAATCTTTAAGTTTCACAGGTATCCATCACAAGTAGATTCCCCCTTTGACAAGTTTTATTAGATGTACTGAATTTGTTTTGCTTTCAGTTTTGCTTGGTAACCCACTGTTGCTTGAATACTTGCAGTATTTTTAAAATGCTTCAACAGGATACATCTGTGGTTTATCCCACTTTCTGATAACGTAAAACACTTTCTCGTTCTTATAAAGGATAACAATAGATTGTCAAGTAGTAACAGCAATTTTTTTTTATTTTGTCTGCGTGCATGTACATTAGGGGAAAAGCATTTGAGCCTTATCTGTTTCGTTACCTCCTTCTGCTTTAGTACATAATTTCTTGACGGTTATGATTTCTTGATGGAATTTTCTGGCTTAATCTTTACAAGGTTTTTTTTTTCGGTCATTGCAACTAGTCACATAACCAGTAATGTGTAAGTTGCAAGGATTAAATACTGCAACCATAAGTTTCTATAATTTTGTGAACAACTTCCGGAACACTAGCCAGGCAGCTTGAGGGCAAAGGAGAAAAAATGCACAAGAAACTAGGTAAAAACTAAGGGATTTCCTTTAATGCACTATTAAAAGGCTAAGTACAAATACAATTTAGAATTTAAAATAAAAACCTCTGTAAATTCACGTAAGACGTAAACTGCGTCCTTAAATACTAATTTCTTCCTAACACTTGATAAAATGTCTTCGATGAAAATGGACAAATGTCACGAAATCGACGTTGTTTCATTACCTTTTACAGCTTTCGACGGAAGATTAGTTGTCATTATTGCATTCTTTCAGGTCGTTACAGAAAATATTTCTGGCATTTTATTATCAAATGAAACTAAGGCTATTAGAAAATTGCCTATAAAGATTAAGCGTAGAGGTATATAATTTACCTCTTCCTGCAAACTGAAAATTTCGTCATAAGCTTCTTTTCATTCCGTTTGGTACTTCCGTTAGGCGTGACATACTGTGGTCAATACCAGACAAATTATAAATTACGAGGTAAAAGTGCCTGAAATGAAAAATCAATAATATGATATAAAGACACTGTAATGACTTATTATTCTAACCAAGAAGGTTCTGGTTTGATAGAGAGTTAATAAGTAACTAAATTCATTATAAAGTGAGTCAGTCCATATCTGCTGTAGACCATGTAAGTAAGTATAAATACTTTATATACAAAAAAAAACTATTAGTTCTCTTACTTTACGATTGATAGCATACCTTAGTCATAATTTTATTCCTGGATTAAGATTCTTATTTAGTATTAACATGCGTAGTTATAAATTGCAAGAAATTTACTAGTGTCCAAAAAAGAATCAGAGGAAAAATTTATAAGTGACAGTTCAAAGACCGACCATTCACCGACATTTCAGGCTTAAATTTATAACTGGACAAACAAATGTGCTGCAGATTAACATACTTAGTTTTTAGATTAACATAAATGCTGTGAAATTATTTACTTAGCGAATTGCAAAAAATTAAAAAATCTAAATTTTTCACTTATCATCAGGTACTGGAATTTTCAAAAGTGTCCCCCTTCAACAAAATATCTATATAATAAGAGCTGAAGGTAAACAAATGTATGTTTGTGAGCAGACACGGGGATGGGCTAATCTCGCGAAACGAGCATAGCAGGATATCGCGACTGGTACCGATAGACGGGGACGGACGAGACGCGTGCACTGGTGCCATCCTCAACTTTCAAAACTTTTTCATTATAAACTTTTTTTATTATAAAATTAAAACCGCCGAACTCAAAAGAAGCGGACAACAGAAACAGATGACATTCCGGGTGGGCCAGCTCCTTTCCGTTTCGCAATTTTTCCACTATTTTCATGCATGCAAAATTCAACTTTTCCGCCCATCATCTTATTATTAACAGCTGAAGGTAAAGAAACGTATGTTTCTTAGTGAGCAGACACGGGCAAGGGCTAATCTCGCGAACCGAGCATAGCAGGATATAGCGACTGCTACCGATGGACGCGGACGGACGAGACGCGTGCACTGATGCCATCCTGAACTTTCAAAACTTTAAACTTTTTAATTATTAAATTAAAACCACCGAACTCAAAAGAAGTGGACAACAGAAACAACTGACATTCCGGGTGGGCCTGCTCCTTTCCGTTTCGCAAATTTCCACTATTTTCATGCATGCAAAATTCAACTTTTCCGTCCTCCAATCGACAAATTTTTTATCTCCATGTGTTCTATAACTCTTCATCTTTAAGGATATACACTTTTTTATAAAGGTAAAAATGTTTTTCATTGCAAACGAAGCTTTTTCCCCAAAGCAGTTTCCGAATTTCATGAGATCGACAATTTTGATGGACAAATATTTCAGTTTTCTGCACCTATTAATGTCAGTTTCACGATTTATCGGAATTTGCTAGATGTTCAGCTTAGTGACGTAGTGAGTATAACTGGTGCCTGGGGCACGATTCCTTTCTGGCGCCCCCCACGGAAAATATATAGTAATATAATATATAAAATTAATTAAAAAGATAGACCATTTAGAGCCCCTCTGCAAGTGGCGCCCGGTGTATGATAGACCTCCTTGCCCCTCCCTTGCTACGCCACTGGTTCAGCTTCCAAAATATACCAAATATATTTAATAAAAAAATGTTATCATTCTAAAAAAACGTACTTACAAAACTCACTTTTGAAATTTTCCGCGCTGATCACCATAGTATCTTAATGTAATTGAATGCCGAGTTCGTTAATTTTTGGACTTATTATTTTACTCACTAACAATTCGAGCAAGTTTGTAAAATTTGTTTCTAATTAATGAGCAACTGATGAGGATTCTTCCTCCACCAATTTTGAATTCATCAGAGTTGTCTTTCTATTTATTTAAGCACTTTTTCCCCCATGACATTTAATAATTTCATTCGGCCATGTTGCCAAAAGAAAAAAAATATTAGTTGAGAACGAGTATGAGAGCGAGTCATTTAATAATTGAAATCCAGAAATAATTTCATAGTATCAGATATAATTTTAGTTTTAGGAAATGAGCAGTTAAAACATTTACAATTTTTTCTAATTGAATGAACTTTTTTTGTTTAAAAAGCAAAATTTTAAAACGGAAATTTGAAAGAATTATTTTGAAAAGCCAAAAACCAAAATTTGAAAAAGAAAATTTTCAATAATTAGTTCGTTTTTTAAAAATTCTAATATATTTTTAAAAGTGATTAAACTGTTTTCAATCTTTAAGAAATAAAACCATTTCATTTTAAATCGAAAATGCAACGTATCGGGTTGCCACTCAGCTAGTGTTACTATTAACAACTGAAGGTAAACAGATACGTTTGTTAGTGAGCAGACACGGGTACGGGCTAATCTCGCATCCTGTTAACCAAGCATAACAGGATATCGCGACTGGTACCAATGGACGTTGACGGACGAGACGCGTGCACTGATGCCATCCTCATCTTTAAAAACTTTAACCTTTTATAATTATTGAATTAAAACCGTCGAACTCAGAAGAAGCGGACAACAGAAACAGCTGGCATTCCGGGTCAGCCAGCTCCTTTCCGTTTCGTAAATTTCCAGTATTTTCATGCATGCAAAATTCCATTTTTCAATCCTCCAATCGACAATTTTTTTATTTCTATGTGTTCTACAACTCTTCATCTTTAAGGATATACACATTTTTATAAAGTTAAAAATGTTTTTCATTGCAAACGAAGCTTTTCTCAAAAGAGATTTCCGAATTTCATGAAATCTACAATTTTGATGGACATATATTTCGGTTTTCTCCTCCTATTAATGACAATTTTACGATTTGTTCGCATTTGATAGATGTTCAGCTTCCAAAATATATATGAAATACATTTTATTATAAAAATGTTATCATTCTAAAAAAGCGTACTTACAAAACTCACTTTTGAAATTTCCCGCGCTAATCGCCATAGTATATTAATGTAACTGAATGCCAAGTTCGTAATTTTTTTATTTATTATTTTACTCTCTAATAATTCCAGCAAGTTCGTGAAATTTGTTTCTAATTTTTGAGCAACTGATGAGGATTCTTCCACCACCAAATTTGAATTCATCAGAAATGTCTTTTTATTTTTTTAAGCACTTTCCCCCCCACCCCATGAGATTTAATATTTACATTCGGCTATGTTGCCAAAAGGAAAAATTATTAGTTGAGAACGAGTTTGAGAACGAGTCATTTAATAATTGAAATGCAGAAATAATATTAAAGTACTAGAAATAATTTTAGTTTTAGTAAATAAGAAGTTAAAACCCTTAAAATTTTTCTAATTGAATGAACTTCTTTTTTGTTTAAAAACAAAATTTGAAAACGGAAATTTGAAAAAATTATTTCAAAAATCAAAATTGAAAATGAGAATTTTAAATAATTATTTCCTTTTTTTGAAAATTCTTATATATTTTTTAAAGTGATTAAACAGTTTTTAACCTTTAAGAAATAAAACCATTTAATTTTAAATCGAAAAAGCAACACATCGGGTTGCCACTCAGCTAGTTTCCGATATATTTGAGGTTTCTCACTCCATTTCTTTCATACCTAGTGTGTAATCGTTCATCATTTGAGAGGTTGTTTGAATCTAAGCCATTTTTCCAAGTTTCGATTTGAACGCATCATTTTTTCGAAAATAACTCCTATTGTATTCAGCTGATTTCACTCCTCTAAAAAAATTTCAACATGTTTCTTTAGGCAGACCTTTCGTAAGATTTATTTTTATCGATATCTTCAACAATCTAAGTTGGTCTTTTTTCAAAACACATAATTTCCACTTAGTTTGTTGGCGATGTAACAGCTCAATGGCTCTCAAATATCTCAAACATTACACCATGCATACATACGCCAAAGCTATTTCCCGCCTAAAATAAGATCCTCGAATGGTGTCTTCGGTATCCCCTAGCCTAGACATTTACTCAACTTTTTTTAATTTTCTTAATTAATGTTAGGAGTTCAGTATTCTAGCAAATATATCACTACTTCGCACCATTTCTGTTGTGTTGAATTTAAGATAAATAGACAAAAGATTTTAGTGATTAGAAAAAAAACTAAGAGATTTCGTATTACACTAGCAGAATACCCGTGTTTTGCTACAGAGTACATTCAAATTAAATACAACGGCCAATGTATGCAATTAATGCCATATATATATATATATATATATATATATATATATATATATATATATATATATATATATATATATATATATATATATATACAACGGTCAATGTATGCAATTAATTTGTATGCTGAATGTCCATAAAACATACTATTTTGAATTAAATTCTAAAATTTAATCTTTAAAAATTCACCAAATATCAGAAAATGGAGGTAAAGATTCGAAAAAGATTCCGTTTAAAAGAATTTTTATGATCTTTCTCGTGATATAAATTTTTCAACCCTCACATTAGTATTTTAAATGCAAACTTAAAAAAAGTTGCAAAAACAGCTTAAAAATTTAATTTAAAAAAATCTACGAAGAATTTTTCAAAAATATTTCTTAATGCCCCCCAACACTATAAGAAGAATCGCCATGCAAAATTGCAGCCTTTTAGGTCCAGCGGTTTGGTCTGTACGTTATCTGTCAGTCAGTCAGTCACTGAACTGTTTTATATAGTATATAGATTACAGCCCACGAGTAAACATAACTTTAAATTGTTCCCATCGAAAACATCTTAATAATTACTAACATACTTAGTCCTGGAAAATTTGGTTTTATTAATTTTGAACAGGCCAGTAGCCAAATGGCTAGGGTACTGTCATGCGCTACCAAAGTCTGTGGGTTCGACTTCCAATGTCAACATCAGACCTCGTGTACCGAAAGATAACCTTAAAGCTTCAACCATACGTCCGTTTCTACAGATTTTTCAACTTGATAATCAAAATGGACATTTTTCCATTAACGTCTCTTTCAGTGATCCAAACCAAAGATTCGAGATCAGGTGCAGCACTGTTTTTGGCATAATCCAGACAAACGAGAAATCACAGCCTAGCTATGATTTTATCTAATCTTAATGCGTCAATAATGGGCACGAAAATTGTACGATTTTCATCCGAGGGTCCCCACCCCCTCACCCTTTTCGAAGTAAATGAATCACTAAAACACATTGACTCATAATTGGAATCGGACCCATTAATAACGTTGCTTAGCATCATCGGAAATCGATGCTGTGTTTTCTGTTCTCCAAATCAGCAGCCGTGCGATTTGAAATTAGCACCACCCCCGCTCTTCCCTTTCTTTACGTTGCGTTCTTTTTAAGTCGCAAAACAGCGATTAAACTGTTTTTAATATCGAATCTCGCTTTTCTCTTTCTCTTAATGTAATATCAGGCGTTGAGTTCGTTACAATGATTTCATTTATTTTGCTTTTAGGAAGTCAATATTTTGAATGAGGGGGGAAGTCTCACGAAATCTTTTTTTACCTACCCCGAGCCATCATAAATATCACAGGGGTATATTCAGGTCTACAGACTTGACGCTTCTTTTATCCGTAAGGGCCAAATATTCAAAGAGCGCCATTTATAATGACTACTATCAAATTTTAAGAACATCACCGATACAAAAGATTATAACGTTTATAATTTCTTATTAACAGACGTTATCTTTCCCCTTTTCCGCAATTTTAAAACATCAGTGAGATAAAATCCTCATTTAAGACAAATTTACACTTTGACGTCAAAGGTAATTGGACACTTCCGAATGAGCAAATAAAGGCAAACTCGCAAATGCAAATGAAGATGAGCTCTGCGTATAAGCCTGTATATATGTATATATATATATATATATATATATATATATATATATATATATATATATATATATATATATATATATATATATAAATAGGATCAACTAACAGAACTTTGAATTTCGTTTGAGTCTACTATGGCGCACAATTTAGACGAACTTAAGGATTAACCAGCAGGTATGGTCATATGATATTACTTAATCAAATGGTCCTTACTGGCCATTATTCGTATTCTGGGACTATCGAAATCAACTGTGGATGAAGAGGGAAGGCTGACCGGCACTACTGGAACGACACCAGGCGTACAAATTAAAAGATGAAGGAAGAGGTACTCAGTGAAGGGTAAAAAAAAAAACACTCTTCCAGATTGCCAGCGTTGAGATGAAATGTGTCCCAAGCCACAGCACTGTTATCAGTACTGTTGAAATTCGCCTGGATCTGAGTAATATCGATACTGGCGCAAATCAGCTGCACACAAATTCCAAATTACTCGGCTTAATGACAGAGAGTTAGAGTGGTGCTTTCCACGCCACTGGTGGACAAAGGAAGAGTATAGGAAAAGGATATGTGGAATTGTGAATGGCGCTTCACCCTTACCCAGACAGAGAGACAAGCCCGGGTATGGCGCCTCGTAGGGGAACGTTTTCTTTCCATCTGCATTGTTACAAATGATTAATTCGGGGTTCGCTCTTGGATGGTCTCGGCCTGTTTCTGCTTGGAAAGGGCGAATCCTTTGATTGTTTTGCCTTGAACTATGTACTCTGTGAGGGTCATAAATATTTTAGATATTTTGCAGTTCGTAAAGTGTGGAATTTCTTCCCGTACAGACTATAGCTCCTGTCATCCTAAGGCTCGGTGTACACGAGTGATCCGGTGTCGTTGCGGCACCGCAGTTGCGATCAGGAGTACAATAGAGTTGAACTAACCGACGACGCCTACGTCCGTGTGAGTCAGTTAGTTCAACTCTATGTACTCCTGATCGCAACTGCGATGCCGACACGACACCGGATCGCTCGTGTGCACCGAGCCTTATTGTATATTTCGATCTTTGTTGAGATCTTTATTTAATCCTTCAGCGGGCGCACCAATTTTTGGAACACCAGCAGGCGCGCGTGGCACAAAGTGCAACTTCTCTTTCAACGTTGATTATTACTTTTGTAATAAGCATTTTTTTTCAAATTGAAAATAATAATTCTGGGTTTTATGACAAGATATAAAATGTTGATAATATTGAGATATATTTATAATTAAAGGCCAAAGAATGCAGATACAATCGCCTTATTTCAAAACTGTCCGGTTTATTGGATCTAAGGACAACTTGCGAATTGACTCCTATTATGTCCGAAATCCTAAAAAAGAATGAGATTGTCCATCTTTGTGATGTGCGGGATACCCTGTAATAGCTGCACATTTGATCGATTACACGAACTCCTGCTTTTGTTGTATTGTAATTCAGCATAATCGCTGGTATACCACGGTTCAATCGCGACTAACAATGAATGGAAAGGAATACTAGAGTCTTAAAATGAGACCTGCGTTAGAAAGGGTGTAGCACTAAATAGAAACTGATTAGAACATTCAAACCTTACATGTAAAAACAAACCATTAAGAACTACGAAAGTGTCGCACTTTGTACACGGGCGCACCCACTGAAGGGTTAAGAAACAAAACTCACAAAATTTAGTTTGACCTTTTAGAAACCAGATCTTAATCTTATCAAAGTCTTATGCAAAGAGCTAGAGCGTCGAATTTGTCTCCGATCGAGAACACGGAACTCTAAGGCCGCCTGCACACGGGGCAACTCAAAAGAAACTGATAACTGACTCAAATCACGGACTGGTTTGTGATTGGAGTCAGTTATCAGTTTCTTTTGAGTTGCTCCGTGTGCAGACGGCCTTAAAGTTCTCTATTAGGTACTTCAAGAGATCCATTGCGCACATATACCAGATATTGATCGAAAGCATGCTTAGAAATTTGAATCCTTTGACTTCAGTCAAAAGTTTAATAATATATTGATTTCATGAATTAATACACTTTTTCTTATTTCGACCGGTGTTTCCAATTACTTTTGGCAATATAATGCAGATTCTGTCTGCTTTATCAGATAACCAAAAAAATAATTCGTTTCGTAAAAATGAGATGAAACGAGGATAAACGTAACAAAATTGTAAGAAAAACTCAGATGTATTCAGAGCTCTCCGTAAAACTGTAGGCAGCTCATATTATAGATTTAAAATATAAAATTGAATTCCGTATAGTTCGCAGGTTCTTTCAAAAGTTGTTTGTGAACGTGTAATTTCTTAATTTTAAACAATTATGACCATTTTGCAGATTTTTTTTTACTGAACTAGAAATAACAAATAAGTCATTACAATCCAACCGTGTGATGTAGTTTACAAACCACTTATACACTTAAGAAAATTATTAACTACATGTTTGTAGCATTATTATTACATTAACAAGTAAGAAATGTTAGTATAAAAACACAATTCCCACTATTTGTTTTATTTACATAAAACGCAAGATGTGAATTATGAGAACCAGACAGTCTCTTCCTATTTTTTAACAGTTTTTCTTTCTACGTGGTTATATATGATGGTTAAATATTAATGAGATTACCCTCACTCTAATGCACATGCAAAATAAAAAAGAAAATGTTTTCTTGTGCCAAAAGCCTATTAATCAACCTAGATAATTTTTATATATTTTATATAAGTTTTTGCTATCTTACATACTCGTGTATATATATATATATATATATTAATTATAAATTAACTAAAATGATCATAAAATTTACATTTTAATATAGTAGAATAAGTATGCATTAAGAGGTATGCATTTTTGATCAACTATTTTTATTTTAGCGAAACCAGACGACAAACTAAATAATCAATACAAGACGGAATCTTATTTGTTTAAGATATGTCTTCTAGCATAAAATAGAGCATAAAATGAATTAGAAAATTGTTCTACCATTGCACACACAACAAGATATGCATGTTTCATTATTAAAAGCCGAAATTATACATTTTTTTCTTAATTATAGACAAAATATTATTGCCCTAATGGAGGAACGGAATATGAAGTAGACATATCACACAGTTTTTATAAAATTACTTTCTACGTTCTTTAAAATGATTTAAGTAGAGGCTATAATTTGTACTTAAAGACGTGTTTTTATCTTATGTTTTACTCGAATTTAATTGTAACATGTGAGACCATAATGAAATGGTTAATTTTTAAACACCTGCAATAATGTTAAAAACCTCTTTTGAGAAGCAGCAATAATTGATGAAAATCATTTCGTATTTTACTCTTCTATTGATGAAATAAATTGGACAATTATGCCAATATGGCACGTAAAATCATAGAGAAATTATAATTCTTTAAATGACTTGCAATAGTGTTCAAAATTTTATTTAACCAGAATTAAATATTGATAAAATACTTTGACAATAAATGACGTTTTCAGCTAAAATTTGATTTATAGATTTCAGCTGCTTTCAATAACGTTATTGTTTAGTGGGTGTTAATTTGAATGCCCAACTTCGATTGGATAATTCGAAAAAGCTTTACTCAGTTTGTAAATAAATGTCCTGTCCGTAAAGTAATTTATCTCATTCGTCTCCAAGCTGGCTTTTCATATTATATAAACTAACAAATGATGTGCAATTCGGCTTTACAAAACTTCTTAAGCTTCCTTGATATAGGATTATAAGTGCATGCAAACGTATGGAATGTGGGAGGAGTTTTGAACCTAAGTGTCATATATACTAGTTTCTGGAAATTATGCAGGTGCTACCAGTAAACTTTTTAAGTCCGAAGCACGTAACTTCGTTTCAAGCTAATTTTCATCGCAATTAACATTAAAACTACTGATGATTGAGATATACTTAATTTTAGCTATTTTTATTGGCAGACAATAAAGACGTTTAGACCATGCCAGTTATTTTGAATGGCATGCTAGTTTTAGTGTTATATTTGACCCGTAGTGACGCTAAATTAGGTGTGTTGTGTACAAAGCCTTGTAAACATATAGTCAACAGGTTTCTTAACTTTGCTTGAATGATCCCCGACATTTTTCCTTCCTTTCAGGGAACTTTCAACATGCTTAACACTAAAAGTACTAACAATTCAAACATTCCTAATTGCATCCATTTATATTAGCAGATAATTAGGACATTTGGACCAGACCAGTCATTTGGACTGGCATGCTGGTTCTAGATTTATGTTTTACCCCTACCTACTATAAAGTTAAGGCTATGTACCAAAACTTTGTAATCATAAAGTAAACAATCTGTTGATAACCTTATTTGACTAATCCCAGACTTTTCAGTATCACCTGAGACACAAAGACAGTAATGCTTACTCCACACCAACGACGACAGCAACGAAAGACAAACACATTTTTCCACCTGTCTCCGTGGCTGTCATAAAAGCCTTCCCACCGCTAAGGGA
>OU015502.1:38573536-38806036 GCA_907164885.2 Dolomedes plantarius | reverse complement strand
TAGAGACGAATGGATGACATTTAAATGGTGTTAACAGAAAAATTTATCCATTAATCACAGTATGATATTGAATAGCATAGGACTAATTTAAATGTATTGAAACTAATGAACTCATTAAGGCTTCTGAGTTGTAAGTATGGGGCCTGAGGTAGCTTAATGGTAGCGCGTCGGCTTTCAGTGCCAAGGTTGCTCGGATCAAATCCCGACATGCGCCATTAAATACCTCCCTGTCTAGATCGGATAAGGACACGTTCAATCTGATACCGGAAAGTCCCTCTATGTGTTCAGAAAGGGTTGGAGAGGTTACGATGCCTCCAGATGTCGAACCTGGGGTTTCTCGGTGAAAATTGAGGTGGCACCTGGCTCAATCGGACTCCAACCCTTGTGGTGCCATTATAAACCGGGTCACACCCTTCAAACCTCTAGCTTACGTGGACCTAGTCTGGAATACTTCCAGCCAGGAGCTATTAGAAAAAACAACAACAGTTGTAGCCATATTGGATTCACAAAGATCCATGTGAATCTAAGGGGAAAAAATTTCAGTGATTGTCAACTTGGATTGAAATAGTCTTCATTAAAATTGTACACTGTAACAGACTATGAACATTTTTACTCGAGTGCTTCTTTGATTCTTTAAAAGAAATGCAAATATTATTTTTTAAACTAGTTGGGATCCGTCAAAACATGACGGTTGGATAGTAATTGAATGCACAATTCACAAATTATACTTGACACATCATTGCCAAATGTTGAATACCATAATATTAAAAATAGAGAAATGCACTTTAAATAATTGAAACAGCGCGAAATAAACGATTTCAGTGTTAAACGATTCAGTTAATTCTCTGTCTCACAAACATAATTAGAAATAAAAATGCAGAGAGAGAGAGAGAGAGAGATGGAGCGATTCCTCGGAATAAACATATTGCTGCTTATGCCCCTTGACCGACATGTAACATCAGGTCAAGACCCGAAGGCTATGGGCGATGAAGGTGAGGCTCCGGTTTTTAATAGCACCGCAAGGGTCGGAGTCCGATTTGGCTAAATGACCGGTCCCGTAATTTTGAACCGAGTCAAGTGACGAGACCGGAACAGTTGACCCTGCACCTCCAGAGGTAAATTTGAGAACATGGAGGACATTGTAGCCACGCCCTATTTTACGTGCCCCGGCCACCATTAGTGAACACGGCGGTAGATTTTCAGCGACGAGCATCGAACCAGGGACGTTCAGATCACTGGCCCGTTGCTCTTGCCAACCGGGCTACCGCGCCTCTATAAACATATTAACTTGCTTAAGCGGCCTCGTGCTTAGTGAATATCTAAAGCCACAGGACAACATGCCACTGAGCATCCGCAGAAACAAATCAATGTGTTTATGCGGCCTAGTTCTTAATGAGTATCTAAAGGCAGATTTAAACATGTCAGTGATCATGCGCGGAAATCAATTTTTTGATTGTAAATTATCACTTAATAATGGATTTGGTTATTGTAACCGCAATGGTTACAATAACCAAATTTGACACATCTATAGATTAAAATCTTTCGTTTAAGACCAATATGAAGTAAATGGATGCAGTAGTTTTCTCTGACGGACTAGCCAAAAAATCGACTTAGAAACTTAAATTTATAGATTTGAATTACTTTTTGGGGGAAAGGGGGTTCCATCAAAGGGAATGATGTGTGTTTTAAAGGCACATCAGTCCCTTTGATGGACGACATTTCTAAAATGATTTAGAATGCAGAGTAAACAAATTTTTTCTACATTAGGGAGTGGAGGTTTTTTTTTTATAAATTTTTAAATTGAAGTCGACAATCATTGAAAAATTTGTCTCCGTAATTTAATCTTTTCCTTACGGGGTGGGATAGCATGTATATCAAGAATACGGGTCCAAGAATGAATTATATATATATATATATATATATATATATATATATATATATATATGACGCGACACTTAATTCTACCCATCTCCATTATGGCGTCTTCTGTCCAACGTTACTCCAATTAAATCTATTCCTAAATAATTATTAAAGTTACGGCCGTCAGTGTTTTAAAGGCCTGTGGCAAAGAACTACAAATCAATCCACTTAATGAGTTTATTTCCAAATATTAATCTACCCTGATTCAATCTGCTAATTATTTTCCCAAGAAATCATCTCGACCCTCGTGACGCGTGACCGAACTGATTGAAAAACTCCCGCTCTCTGCCGGCATTCGAGGTCAAAACAGCGCTTCTACTCTCATGGCACATGCGCAGAGCCCAAACTAGAATTTTCTAGAGGCATTCTTCCCGCCAAACCTGTACAGTATCTCAAAATTATATTCTCTCTGCATGGAACTTCATTCCACCGCAAATCGAAGGTCAATTACTGAAACGGGGTAAAACCCATTTCTCTCGACGCGTCTTGGTATTTGAATCTAGCGGCTTTAGCGCCACGAAAATAAATTAATCCCAAAGCCCCCTTTAAATTTAAATTAATTATTCTTTCCCCAATTAATTCCTTACCTATATACATATAAATACATACATACATAGGTGTATATATATATATATATATATACATGTGCTGGCCGTCTCCAGTATGGCTACTACCCAGAAACCTAAACGCAGTTAGATGACCGTATATAAGGTTGCAGAAAAAGAATCCCAGGCATTAAAACTCACCATCTGAGATGAACAATTCCCCACAAATTCAAGAAAGAAACATTTATTTTACTCATATATCCTTGTATATGTGTACATCTCCAGTGCACTCGGAAGCCTTGGACCATGGTTTCGTCCTCGTTATGGACTGCTCATGAAAGCACAGCCAATCATTGGGCAGGATGGAATTATCTCCAAATGCAGAATTTCTCTAAAATTTTACTGGTGGCTGACAAAGTGCAAGTCTCTTGGCTGATAAAAAAGGTCGAAATCATGGTAACTGGTTAAGCTGGAAGTGTTTATATATACGAGGACATTTTACATACATTTATGCCATATATCCTCATTCATTAGGGCACTGTATTGGTTATGTGTCTCATTACTAACTGTGCGTACAACGAGTGGGATTGCCACAAGACCTTGCAGTAAGTAAACTGCTTTAAACGTAAAATTTCGAGTTAATATTGAAATAAAACCAATTATTTATATATATATTTATGCATATTTTATCTGTGCAATATATTTATATATATTTTAACTCTGCTATTCTTTGCAAATATTTCTGCTTCATACTGTTTTTATTTCACAGACTACCAAATGTACATTTTACAGTCTATTTTATTGCAAACGTGCGTAAAACTTTCAACAGAGAGCCTAGATTTTAAATTTTTAAACCTTCAATAGTTAATTTTTAACGGGATATTAAATTATTCATGTTCGTGACTGCGAAATAAAAATGTGTTTAAAAAAAACCTAAATTCAAGTAAAAATTGCACGCATAGCATTTTAAGATCGATTTTCAAATGCAGAAAGCAGGTCAAAAATACACATTGCCTAATTCGCGATGTGAAAAATAATGAGTTGAAAGTTCTCCGTTGTTTGATTGTTGGAATTGAAGACCGACAGGAACCTCGCATTATGTTCTAAATATGTATTCAATAATAGATATTCATCTATATTCGTACTAGAATATAAAAATGACTCTGTAAAGAAGACGAGGTTAGTTAATAGGCATTGAATTTTCGTGTATAGGCGATATCTGATTTCGCAATTTTTAGTTAAAATAACAAATCATTAACATAGTTTATTACAGAATTATTATTTCTCGCTTTCATGTTACACTACAATAACATGCTTGAAGTCAAAAACTAATTTTCTTTTCATTATAATTGATTTAGTGCGTAAAAATTCAGTAATTAGCATCATAATTTAGTTCTGATTTTCCACTACCATTCACTAATTTGGGGTATACTAAAGTAACATTATAAAAATCTGAAAAAAAATTTAATTTTTGTTATAATTGATTTAGTACGAAATAATTCCATAAGTATTTCATGTTTTTACTGATTATTATCATAATATAGATTTATATAATTATTCACTACCATTAATTAATTTAAGGTACTATACTACAGTAACATGCTAGAAGTCTACAGTAACATGCTAGAAGAAACAATTTTATTTTTATTATGACTGATTTAGTAAATAATTATTCAGAAATTATTCCATGCATACAGCAATTATCATCATAATTTAATTTTATATAGTTATTGACTACCGTTGACGGATTTAAGGGACCCACAGATGAGGTTCTAAGCCAGCCATATTCAACTTTTTTTCGGGTTACATGCATATGTTTTCTACGTTACACGGGCCGCAACAAAGGGTCCTTTAACCTCATAATCTGGGCTAAAAGTATCCAAAAGTTATGGCAACTACCCATTTGAATTTTAGGTAATATTTAAATAGAAAGAACCTCTCACCAAGTTTTACTATCAATAGATTTCGATGTGTGCACCTTTTGTAGCACGACAAACGTCTAAATGGTAATCTAGTTCTCTCCAAGTGTTTCGTAGAATATCAGGAGTTATTAGAAGAATTGCTTGAATGATACGCTTCTTCAACTCATCCACAGTTTCAATTTTCTGTTTATGCACAACGGATTTAATGAATCCCCAAGCAAAAAAGTCTAATGGAGTCAAATCCTGTTGGTACAGGAAACCCGATGGGATTTGTGGAGCTGGAAAATTTTCCAGCACATCAAAATAAACGTGTCCCGTATTAGTGAGCTCTACGAAGAAAAATGGACCAATGATGCCATTTACGTACATTCCTAACCTTCAAATCTATTGAAATTAAAACTTGGTGATATGTTCTTTCTATTTAAATATCTATATATTTAAGTTTCTAAGCCGACTTTTTGCGCAGTCCGTGAGAGAAAACTACTGCATCCATTTATTTCTTTTTGGTCTTAAACGAAAGACTGTAATCTGTAGATTTGACAAATTTGTTTTTTGTAACCGCAGTGTGTATTAATGAGCGATAATTTACAATTAAAAATTGATTTCTGCGCAAGCTCAGTGGGATGTTTAAATCTGTCTTTAGAAACTCATTGTTTCTGCGCATGCTCAGTGACACGTTTTAATAATAAACGCATTTATTCCGAGGAGTGTCTCTAGATCTCTCTCTGCCATTTTTATTTTGTGATAATTATGTTTGGTAAATATAAGATTAAACCTCATCGAAATTGTTTATTTCGCACTGTTTAATTAGCGATAATTTACAATTAGAAAAAAATTGCACTCTGCGCATGCTCAGTGACATTTTTAATTCTGGCTTTTGATATTCACTAAGCACGAGGTCGCTTAAACACATTAATATGTTTCTGCGCATTATTATGATTTTCAACATTTGGCAATAATGTGTTGAGTACAATTTGTGTATTAGTACATTTATTTACTATCTAACCGTCATGTTTTGACGGGTATCAACTAGTATTTTTTAAAATTATAATGGGCAGTTCCATAAAAATAACCATAACTTTTGGGAGACTTTTAGCCCGGACACCCGGTATAATAATGTAAAATATAAAACCCACATCAAGTGTATTCAAGCTTTTATTAAAAAATGAGTGTTTTTTTTTATGTTGACACAAACGTTTAACAAGTTTAGACAAATCAGGTGTATACTTGGTACACGCTACTCTCAATACGTCATCTTGGTAAGAATTAGTAAGCCGATATCTATATTACGTTCTTCACCTATTTCCTCTTGGAACTGAATAATTGACAAATATACGTCGACGCGGTCAAAGCCAGCAGCAGGTGGCACATTTTTGTACAGTTTTGTATTTTCCATGCTCTCATTTCGAAAATTAAGTTTACAAAACCATCTGCCTGATAATGAGTGTGAGTGTTTCGGACCCTACGTAAAAGCTTAGGGGTTCGCAATTTCAGTACCCCTGTCCTAAGCCTTTAAAACCCTTTGAGGGGCGCCGTTTGCACAGTGCAAATGCCAAATCTTGTTTTTCTTTTTCACTTGCATTCAATGTATTCCAGTTAAATGAGCCAAAAATGGCTAATACGGCCATCTGTTATCAGTTTAAAGAAGTAACACCATTTTGCAACATTTAATTGGAAATTTTTTCAAGATTCTTTAGGTTAAAAAAATCGGGAAAAAAATCTGCACCATGCAAACGGTACAGCTTGTTGCCTGTGAAAGGGTTAAGAATATCCCAAATGAAAGCCCTGTTATTCTTTAGGACACTTTTAAAAATTATGTTTAACCCTTGAGCGGACATGCCAATTTTTTGGAACACCGGTAGGCGCGTGGCACAAAATGCAACGTCTCTTTCAACCTTGATTATTCCTTTTGAAATAATCTCCTTTTTTCCAAATTGAAAATAATAATTCTGCGTTTTAAGACAAGTTACAAAATATTTATAATATTCAGATATATTTATAATTAAATGCCAAAGAAGGGAGATACAATTGCCTTATTTCAAAACTGTCCGGTTTATTGGATCTAAGGACAACTTGCGAATGGATTCCAGTTATGCCCAAAACCTTAAGAACAATGAAATTGTTCATCTTCGTGATATGCGGGATACCACGTAATAGCTGCACATTCGATCGACTACATCAACTCCTGCTTTTGTCGTATTGTAATCCAGTATAATCGTTGGTTTACCAAGGTTAAATCACGACTACCAATGAATGGAAAGGAATACAAAGATCAGAAAATCAGACCTGCAATAGAAAGGGTGTAGTTATATATAGAAACTGCTTAGAACATTCAAAACTTACATGTAAAAACAAACCATTCAAAATTACGAAAATGTTGCACTCTGTACAAGGGCGCGCCCTGTGAAGTGTTAACGATTAATCTCTTGGCTGCATAAATGCCTCGAATCCACATTCTCCGGACATAATTCTGGTCTATCATTTCATATTTTCAAATAGAAACTTAAGCCTCATTTAATAATTATATAAAACTAGCTGAAAACCCGCACTTCGCTACGGAGTACATTCAAATTAAATACAACGGTCAATGTATGCAATTAATGCCAAAAGAAAATAAATATATATATTTATACTAAATGCGACGATCAATGTATACAATTGATGTAAAATATATATATATATATATATTTATAAAAAATCGTAAGGGATATTTACTTTTTTTGGATAATATCCAATCGTCTGCTGCACTAGAAAGAAAAAAAAAAATTTTTTGTCTATTTAGTTGTTATGCACGTGACGATAAATTTTTTTAAAGTACCAGAATAAGAAATCACGTGATTGGCATTTAATAAATTAAATTCTAAAAATGAATCTTTAAAAATTCACCAAAAATCAGAAAATCCAGGTAAAGGTTCGAAAGAGGTTTCATTTTAATGGAATTTTTACGATCTTTTTCGTGATATAAATTTTATAATCGTCAAATTATTATTTTAAATGCAAACTTAAAAAAAGTTACAAAAATAGCTTAAAAATTTAATTTAAAAAAATCTTAGAATAATTTTTCAAAAATTTTTCTTAGTACACTCCTACACTATAAGAAGAATCTCCATGCAAAATTTCAGCCCTTTAGGTAAAGCGGTTTGGTCTGTGCGTTGTATGTCAGTCAGTGAGTCAGTTACGGAACTGTTTTATATATATAGATTACTGTTGTATACCAATTATACAATGTAAAAATGAAATGCAGGTACATTCCAAAAATGGAAGTATAACTAAATGGCCAGGGCGCGATTTAGAAAATTATTGACTATAGGCACAACTCGGGATGGGGGCCCCCTAACACTGATGTGGGCGTAAAATTTCCAAAATTGACACACACACACACAAATAATCCCAAATCATTGTGAAAGTACCATTTTACCAAGAATTGGCTATTTGAAGCGTAGAAGCCTAGAACATTATCAAACAACAAAAAGCAGTACAACATATTAACTTCATCATTAAAATACCAATACAATGCCATCAGAAAAAACTTATTAATCCCTTATACACACTATAACATGCATATGATGAACTATACATATAACTATACATATGATGAACCAATCAATCAATCAAATTTGGAAGGATATATAAAAAATTGTTATTAAAAAAGGTAAAATAAAAAAAAGGAATTGGGATATTTTCCTTTTAAAATTAAAATTTTTTTGGGGCCCCCAACATTCGTTGGCCCCTAGGCCCGGGACTTCCGGGCCTAATGGAAAATCAGGACCTGTAAATGGGTACGAAATCATGTTTAAGATACAAAAGTGGGATACCGAAAACAGGTCAGTTTGCTACCCAGAAAACATTACACCCTAAAGCAGGTAGCTCTCTCGAGCTGAAACAACATTGCATTATTTACAGTGTAAAATTCGTGAAAAGAAAAGCGTATGTGGCAAATAAAATTTTTCGGTAAGGAATATTTTTTTGTGATTTGCATCCACGCCTTCAAAATTTGTAAACTGGTCACTGAAATGCAGTAGCTGTAGAATATAGATCTAAGGAGATGGAGAATATAGATTACAAAGGATGTATGTTATAGAATATTCATTGTTGCTAATAATTCAAACTGCAGTATTGAGTATTGATTGTTATTTTATCATCTTTTTTACAGATGCAACGCTCTGCGAACAATTCCGTAATACTGGAGAACATAGACATGACAACCTCGGGGAAATACAAGTGCGAGGTATCGGCAGACGCACCCTCCTTCCAGACGGAAGTCGCCAAGACTGAGCTCAGGGTCAAAGGTAAAACACTTTATTGTGATAGAGTAACATACAAGGATTGATCAATTGAAAGCTAGCCAAATTGCCAGTAAGATATGCACGGTTATTTTAGAGATAATCGATAGAACTACTGATACTTCTGTAATTCCGATACTAGATTATTTCGCAATTTCATTCTGGGAGACTTCAAATCTTCCACAAACCCTTCCCCGAACTGTGTATTGCATCTCATCATCCATCGATCTAAATCTAAGTGCTTCCACTGTGGCAGCTGTGATGTTTATGTCGCAATTTCATTCTGGAATACTTCCTTCAAATCTTCCACAAAACTTTCCCGAACTGTGTATTCCATCTCATCATCCGTCGCTCTAAATCTACGTGCTTCCACTGTGGCAGCTGTGATGTTTATGTCGCAATTTCCTTCTGGAATACTTCTTCAAATCTTCCACAAAACTTTCCCGAACTGTGTATTCCATCTCATCATCCGCATCGCTCTAAATCTAAGTGCTTCCACTATGGAAGCTGTGATGTTTATGTCGCAATTTCCTTCTGGAATACTTCCTTCAAATCTTCCACAAAACTTTCCCGAACTGTGTATTCCATCTCATCATCCATCACTCTAAATCTAAGTGCTTCCACTATGGAAGCTGTGATGTTTATGTCGCAATTTCCTTCTGGAATACTTCCTTCAAATCTTCCACAAAACTTTCCCGAACTGTGTATTCCATCTCATCATCCGCATCGCTCTAAATCTAATTGCTTCCACTATGGAAGCTGTGATGTTTATGTCGCAATTTCCTTCTGGAATACTTCCTTCAAATCTTCCACAAAACTTTCCCGAACTGTGTATTCCATCTCATCATCCATCACTCTAAATCTAAGTGCTTCCACTATGGAAGCTGTGATGTTTATGTCGCAATTTCCTTCTGGAATACTTCCTTCAAATCTTCCACAAAACTTTCCCGAACTGTGTATTCCATCTCATCATCCGCATCGCTCTAAATCTAATTGCTTCCACTATGGAAGCTGTGATGTTTATGTCGCAATTTCCTTCTGGAATACTTCCTTCAAATCTTCCACAAAACTTTCCCGAACTGTGTATTCCATCTCATCATCCATCGCTCTAAATCTAATTGCTTCCACTATGGAATCTGTGATGTTTACTTTCTTGCAACAAATAGATTCACTGATTATGATCTCCAGTAACAATTCCATTTCAGAAAAGAAAATTCATCTTTCTTTCTTGAACCGAAGCAATTGTGGTAGGGACAAACCCACTTTTGGCAAAAATATTATTTGGAAAAAGACCCCACTCTTTCGAAAAAAAAAGTTATTAAAAAACACATTTTAGGCAAAAATTGGGGCAAAAGTAGAAGAAAACCTTCGGTGAACCATCCTGCAAACTATAATTTTTTTCAAAGTGATGTCAGGTGAAGAGAAACCAAACCCACAGGGATCGGATTATTCTATACTTCAAACTGGTTTCCAAACATTGTCCTGCCCACCACGAAAACAAATACCGATTAATTCCGATGAGACAGAAAGGAATTGTTTACGCAAAGTCTGTATTCGTTGCGTAGCATCAGTGTTACTCGTATCGAAATAATATTAAGCAACCACATATTTCCAAACAATTAACCTCGATACTGTTACTTTTTGTGACTGGTTAAAATTATATCCATAACACTATCATAGACTCTACACAACGCTAATGGACTCAATTTGAAAAACACTGTACTCTTCTTTTGATTCTGTAGGTCCTTCAATGGAGATGTACTACTGAATAATAAGTGAGCACACAAATTTAGTGTTAGCTACGGTTCTTCTTAGTTCGTCGACGTTCGTTCTCCCTCAAAAGGGTTTTATTGAGCCTTGGAGTAAACAATGCCAGAATTATCTTTAACAGACGATTTCTTTCTGAGAGTTGTGATCGTTAAAATGAACACGACTTGGCACTGAACAATCCTTTTAAAATAAGTGGCGGGAGGAGAGAAAAAGACATTAGGAACATCTCTTACCTAGCTTGACCGGTCACTCGGAAGAAGACGTGAAATTACAGTTAAGAAATTCAATTGTTAACGATGAAGCATAGAGCATCATTGCAAGTATTTTATTGCTGATGCTTTGACAGTTTGCTGATGCTAACAACAGTTTGTAGCTAATTCTAAGGAGTAAAATTTTAAAACATGAATATGTGGGACAATAATAATCATTTTGGAAATTTAAATTTGATAATATTTAAAAAACAGAGCCAATATAGGAAAAACAAAAATATTTTTATTTTTTCTGTTATATGTAATTTTATAGTAATATTCATTGAGATGTTGCTAGCAATTTATTATATATATATATACATACACACATACATATATATTTATGTAATAACACGGGCGCGGGCCGAAGAATGAAGTGCTGAGTGGCATAGTTTTGATTATGATTCTTCTTGCTTCATCTAATTGAGGGTAAAATGGATGACATATGACCCGGCCGTGCATCACAAATGTCTAAATCCATTCCCGCAACATCTTCCACTCGGACACACAAAACACCACAATGTTTATCTAACTACATCTTTTATTTTAAGATATACAGAAATACAACATCTCGGGGCAATATACAAATGAAAAAAGCCTACATGTACGTGATACCAAACCTTAAATAAACTTATCTCGTCATGTGATCGTAGTAGGTTTTAATTGGTTAAAAGTTAGGAAAAGGCGTGACTAATGCGCTAAAGCATTTAATTTTCTGCCCACGCTACGCAAGTTTAGTTTTCGAGTAATAGGCCGCCATTTAATATTTTCTCTCGAGGTTATTAGAACTTAGAATCAAAAGTGAAATTCGTTCGAACGCTGCAGGGAATTTAGAATAAATTATAATTTAAAAGAGTTATGGGACTTTTAATGTTATATACATATATATATATATATATATATATATATATATATATATATATATATATATATATATATATATATATATATATATATATATATATACATACATACATATATATATATATATAAAATTGTTCCGTTATCATAGTAAGTATCTCTAGTACAAAATATAAATTTAAATGAAATTCTACAAGAATGTTCAGTTTATGATCATTCAACTATAATCTTTGGATAAGTTTCAAGGCTCTCATATTGATTTTAACCTTTAAATTTTCATCTTCGTTTGAATCAGTTTTCCGAACGCAAATTTTTAAAAAATCATCTATTATGGATCATCAGTGAACTAGTTAATACCTAACACAACTCTCAGCGAAAATTCAGAGTCAACAAGACACTGTGGCAAGTAACTGAAATACGATAGCCGAGCACATTTTTTGCATTTTTTTACGGTTAGCATAATGAAATGAAAACATTTCATTCGATATCTGTAGTAAAACGGATAGCCGCGGCAGAAGTGACACACACACACACAAAAAAAAAGAAAAACCATACCCGTAGTGTGATCCAATCACGCCACATTTCGGCCTTACCGTTGGAAAAATAAGAAGATTGTGTTTAGATAACTGATTAAGTTGATAAAACACGGACGAGGGGAGCTGAGAAATCGAGATAGGACACGGGCGTTTCTTTCCCCTCGCGCAACTTTTGATTTCATTTCACGCAGGCCTTACTTTTAATATTTCGCGAATTCAAATGTATTCCTGGCGCCAACAAAAAGCCAGTTTGTGTTCTGTCATGGTAATCAGCCCCATCTTATCGGCGGAATATGTATAGAAAAAAAAAGAGAGAAAATATCTGCGCAAAACGTGGATTCTTTGAAATTATTTTTTTATGCCTCATCAGCGCGGTCGTGACTTTGAAACACCCGACATTTAAAAAACCGTTTTTTAACTTTTTTAATGGCGTTTTTTTTAAGAGGGGGTGTGGAGGAAGAGAGAATAAAATCATGATTTATTTGAATAAAATTCAATACTTTTGGAAAAAAACAAAGAAAAAACTCTCCATGGTTGGACTGACATACGAATATACTTGTTCTCACTGATATACCTGTTCACTATGTTTATAATACTTATATATTGATATCACCGTTTTATTTCACTCACCTCTGTGAAATGGGTTTCTTTTCCTTTTTTATGCTAAATTTAGACCATTAACAATTACATCAATTCCAGTACACTGTAACTTCTTTTCATTTCGCAAATTCCTCCGTACCCTCGGAATAATAAAGTTCTTTTGATTTAACCATGGCAAAAAAAATTTAATGATTCTCCTTCTCCCTCTCTCTCTCTCTCTCTATATATATATATACATATATATATATATATATATATATATATATATATATATATATATATATATAAATATATATATAACTATCTATCTCTCTATATACAACCTTTGTCCAGAAAGTTCGATGAATGAGTTTATAGTTACAATGGATTGTTGTCCAAAATGAAACAGCTGTTACTGTCCTTCGAAGTAATCCCCGTATGCACATCTGGGAACGGCTGTACAAGTCTTGGAAACTCCTGGCGCCTTTAGAGATGGTCTTCAGCTGGGTTGTAGCATTACGTTGTCCGAAATGTCCGAAAACCTGTGGCCCTTCAGGACTGATTTCAATTTGGGGAACAAGAAAAAGTCCGGGAAAGTCAAATCTTGGGAGTAGGATGGGTGATTCTGGGACACAACTCGCCTGTTGGCCAGGGACTGCTGCACCAGAAAGGCAGTATGTGGCCGGGCATTGTCGTGAAGCAGGGTCCAGTTGTATGAGTGTGTGTGTGTGTGTAAAAGTAAGTAATAACTCAGTTTTTAAAGTATCACAAATAATTAATAATTGAAGATATATGAAATGTATAAGAGTTGAAACAGAAAATCAAAAAGATTACTTATATATATATATATATATATATATATATATATATATATATATATATATATATATATATATATATATATATATATACAGTGGAATCTCGATCGATCGTTTTCGGATCCATCGTTTTTCCGTATGTGTCGTTCATTTTATCCAGTCCCAACGATCATATTGCTTTGTTATGTTTCCGCATCTATCGTTCATTTCAATCGGTCCCATGAAAAACGATAGATCGAGATTCCACTGTATATATATATATATATATATATATATATATATATATATATATATATATATATATATATATATATATACACCGGGTGCGTCATAAATTCGTGCAAAGTTCAAAAATTCATAATAACAGAAGTAATATTCGGAAAGTCTTTCTCTTTGCGCCAATAAGATGAGAGGGATATTGGATTTTATTTCCATGTAAAAAAAAAAAAAATTCCAAAAGTGACCGAAAGAGGGAGGTTACACGTTATACTGAGACATTTTATGCAAATCAGGCAAACTCAAACTGAAAATGTAACAGATCACAATAATATGTGACTGTGCATTTATTTTAAAGTAACAGATGTTCAACATTACAACCAGCAAAAGGTAACAGGCAAGTGAGGAGCGTCACTACGCCCATTAAAGGGGAGTGTAACATCGATGGCAGCGACTGTCTGTCGAATTACATTATTCAGTTCCACCAAAGTGGTTCTGGAGCCCTGGTACACACGAGACTTTAAGTATCCCCCCAACTAATAATTTTTCTGGGGTCAAGTCTGGTGATAGTGAGGGCCACTCAACCTTACAACCGCGACTTATAGAACTCGGCCTTCAGTGAAAGATTCCAACAGGAACGTCTCGATAACACGTGAAATGTGGATCGGGGAATCATCCTGCATGAAGGTGACAACATGTAACACATGTCTTTCCAGCAATGCGGGCTTAACGTGGTCACGCAAAAGCGCCCTCTTTCGGTTACTTTAAAAAAAAAATTTAAAGGAAAAAAAATCTAATGTCCCTCTGATCCTATTTGTGGTAACAGAAAATTTTTCAGGGCAATATTTCTTTTATTATGAATTTTTGAACTTTGCATGAATTTATGACGCACCCGTTATATATATATACATATATATATATATATATATATATATATATATATATATATATATATATATATATATATATATATATAAATCCACATAAAATAAACAAGATATTAACTGTTTATTTAAACAGTTAAATTCTTGTCTTATTATTTGAGTTTATAAACTTTTGAAGACTTTGGAACAAAAACTGCACGATTGCGAGTAAGTTCCTCTCCAGCCCAACTTTTGGATGCTTAATCAAAAACTTTAATTAGGTATACTACAAGCAAATTAAACATAATTGTTTCATCAAAATATACCAATAAAGTACCATTATTATGCCAGCATTAAAGTAGAAGATTTTAAAACGTAATATACCTAAATACCCAGCCAGTGACTAATTGTCCATTCCTTTATTGCAGTTTATGATTAATCTGATTGACATTAATTACACATTACGACATCGTTCAAACTCCGAATCTTAGCGTATCATAAGCCGTAAACCTCTCTCCGAAATGCAGAAAGCGATTTACATCGAGGCTCAGTCATGAAGACTTACAGTTGCGCACATTAGGCGAATAGATAAGCACACTTGAGGATTCATCAAGCAGATTAAAGCATTTTAATGCTCTTTCGTGCGGGATCTTTGAAAGGCATTTGAGTTTATATACTTCATTACGAAAGTCCGCTTTCGTAAAGAGAGAAATTTTCTTCTTGTTAAAGTCGGAATTCTGGTTTGTAAGAATGGTATCGATCATTAGAGGTAATGTGAAAGAGCAGTGATGTAAATTACGACAATTTAAAAACAAAAGAAGACAAATTAAATGCGAAACGTTACTCAATAACTAAATGTTACGCTTTCAAAGAATATTTCTCCGGTATGAAAAAATTCCAGTGAAAGTTCAGTCGCATTGTATAAAGTTTAACTTTGCCATTTTACTACAATTATTTTATTTCTTCAACAATTTTTTTTACTTACTTTTTGATTAACCCTTACGTCGGCTCATCGGTCTAGGAGACCGCTGTTGCACCTGTTCTGAAGTGTGTGGTGGTGGTGGGGGTGATCAGAATGTTGAGAGTTTTTGAGTTCTTCAGTCAGGTCCTGACCTTCAAGTACAACACATCGGAGATTTTCGCCCGCTCGTATTTTGTCGGTAAATTTAATCTTTGTAAAACATAGTCGGTCTTTTGGACCGATGAGCCTTGAACTGATTTAAATTTTTGCCGGTCTGCATGACCGATTGAACCGTATTGATTATCTGTCAGTCTGCATGCATTCTATTTCTAAGATCTTTGTTTTATTGTTGTATCTAGCATGCCTGGAAGAATTCCTTCTGTTTCCCAACGAACCAAACATTTTGTCTCTCCCGCACTACCACAAAATGAGGAATCGGATTCTGAAATTTTTGTTGAATAATCTATTTTTTATTTACCCTTTTCAAGAATGGGAGGTGCCAGTAGTTTTGCATTAATGACTTATAACAGCGTAAAACTTATAAAAATAGGAAAATATCCTGATTTTATAGCGTGGCGGTCTCTGAGACCGATGAGCTGGGGAACAGTATAAAGACAGATGAGCCGACGTAAGAGTTAAGGTAATTTGTGTTAACAGATCTCTGTCAGTTAATTGACAACTTATTTTGCTATACAAATTTCTCAATGCAACCTTAAAATTAAACATTTTATAAAACCAAAAGTATCTTGAAAGTATCCAAAAGTACCCAAAAGTATATCAAAGCCCAATGATATTGAAAAATGTAACCAAATTAACTACCTCCAATGAAAAGATTCAATATTCACTATCACTTACTATTTCATAATTTTGCTCAATACTGCATCCCTTTTAAACTCTTGTTAATTTGTTCTGTTTACTGAACCTGCTGATTCCTCTTCGTGTCGCGAAATTTACAGATCGCTGTCTTTCATCTGTCAGTTAGTTTACAACTGAGTTTGTTACTCTAATTTCTCAATGCAACCAGAAGAGTAAACATTTTATTAAACCAAGAGTAACTTGGAAATCAAGGTCCAACAATGTTAAAAAATTTATCTCCATTTACTATAAGTAACCAACCCCCCCAGATAAAAGATCCGTTATCCCCTATCACTTACTATTCCTTAATTTTGCTCAATTCTGCGTCACTTTTAAACTCTTGTTAATTTATTTTTTCTTTTCCAGAAGCTGCTGATTTTTTAATTAAGGTAACTTGTGTTAAGAGTTCTCAGTCTGTTATTTGAAAGTTGATTTTCTTCCACAATTTTCTTCATGCACCCACAAAATTAAACCTTTAATTAAGCCGAAAGTGTCTCTTAAATTGTAGCAAAACGTTGTTGAATAACTTGTTCCCATTCACTATGACACCTCCTTCAATGAAAATATCCATTATTCACTATCATTTTCTATTTTATAAACTCTTAACTGCTGGTCTTTATTTTCAAAATCTGGTTTAAAAAATTCAGGTTTTTATTCGCTTTTTCGTCTTTATACGCAAGTGTAAAATAATTTAAAATAGCTTTATTACTCTCTTTTAAAAAAATTAACAAATTATCGTAAAATAAGTTTTTAACACTATGAATCTAAAATATTCCTATACGTTCTTTGTTTTTGTACGGTCACAGACAGATTGGTTAAAAATTCTACCCCTTAGGGTATATAATAACTATATTTAGGAGATAAAATTTCATTATTACACAAGAAAAATTGTTTTCCTCGCAGTCCACGTAGAAAATTTCAAGTACAGTGGTACCTCGACTTACGAGTTTATTTCGTTCCACGACTTAGCTCGTAACTCGAAATACTCGTATCTCGAATCAATTTTCCCCAATGAAATGAATGGAAATGCCATTAATTCGTTCCGGGATCCCCCCCAAAACCTCAATTTTTTTGTTACATGTTTTTAAATAAGAAAAACGTGCTTATAAACGACGAACATTGTATAAAAACGCAATACAATAGAATACTGCAATAAGTTTGTTTTATTAAGTGTAATGTACAATATTTACCTTGGAGATCAGACTTGAAGATGCTGATGGAAGAGGAGGAGAAAAAGGTTGAACTTAAAAATTAAATCTTATTCGTTGATTTTTGATCTTTTCGCCCCACTTTCCTGACTTTCGTTTTTATTACCAGCTACTCTCTTAACGTGAACGAGTGAGACGCGGAAGCTGGGCGATTGTTGCATCGTTCACTGTGGCTGTAATGTCCAGATTCTGCTTTCTGAGAATCCGACGAACGTTTTCTCAGATTCCAATCTCTTGGTTTAAGACTGGATAGTAGTCTCAGAATAATAATATACAATTGTATAATAATTGTACACAAAGTTTGTAAATATTATATGCTTCTTGTGTTCTCATTTGATGAGCACGTAACATGGCATTCGCTGCTCAAAGTAGCGGTGGAATATCTGAAGCTTGTTCATAATCCGAATTTTAGCTCGTAACTCGAAGCAAAAAATCTACCGAGAGAATACTCGTATCTCGAAAAACTCGTAAGTCGAGACACTCGTAAGTCGAGGTACCACTGTATATGGAACAAGAAGATCAAATCGAAAATAAAATTGCTTTAAAAGTAATATTATGTATTCACCATTTAACTATCTATTTCTATAATGGCGTGCAACAAAGAAAAACTTTCAGGTAGTCTTCTTCTAACGAAACTACCACGGGTTATTGACGTAGGATTACTTATCGTTGCTTACCTCTTTTTTTTAACAATAAAATTCTTACCTACGAAGAGAAGTATGAAGTGATAACCCTATACAGAATAGGTCGATGGTAAGAATAAGTTGCACATGTCTGGTCTGCCACTCTTGATTTATAACTCGCGACGACTGTTTTAGCGTCATATATTTTGCTTTACCGCGGACTGTAATGGGGGAACGTAATCCTACGATAAAAATGTAAGATCAATCACAACATTCTACGCACAAAAGATTACAAGCAAAAGTAACAACAACCTGATATCAAATATAAAAAACGGGCAAAAATGATATAATAATATACATAGAAGGTCAAGTGACATGTGTTTTGCCACCAAGAAGCTGAAATGGAGTTTTATAATGAAAATCCCGGCAACGGAAGATAACCCTAGAAATTTAACACTTCAGCGGGCGCGACAATTTTTGGAACCCCAGCAGACGCGCGTGGAACAAAGTGCAACGTCTCTTTTCAACCTTGATTATTCCTTTTGTAATAAACTTTTTTTTTCAAATTGAAAATAATAATTCTGCGTTATATGGCAAGATATAAAATGTTTATAATATTGAGATATATTTATAATTAAAGGCCAAAGAATGCAGATACAATAGCCTTATTTCAAAACTGTCCGGTTTATTGGATCTAAGGACAACTTGCGAATTGATTCCTATTATGTCCAAAAACCTAAAAAACAATGAGATCGTCCATCTTTGTGATATGCGGGATACTGTGTAATATCTGCACATTGGATTGACTACATCAACTCCTGCTTTTGTTGTATTGTAATCCAGTATAATCCCTGGTTTACCCACTTTTAAATCACGAATAAAATTGCATGGAAAGGAATAAAAGGGTCAGAAAATCAGACCTGAATTAGAAAGGGTGTAGCTATAAACAGATACTGCTTAGAACATTCAAATCTTACATGTAAAAGCAAACCATTCAAAATTACGAAAATGTTGCACTTTATACACGGGCGTGCCCGCTGAAGGGTTAATAAAGCACGCTAGAACTTTGTTCGGGCAAAGCAAAATTTTACCACGCAGTTTGTCCGAGCCCCTTGCGAGCGAAATCAGATCATTGGTTAATTTCGCTGAATACTGCATCGCTTTTAAACTCTCGCTAATTTTTATTCATATTTTTATTTACTCGCTTTCTTCTGTGTGTGTGTTTGTGTATTTGTCTAGTACAATTCTTGCAATCGATTTTTAACTAACTTCCCGACTAGCTAGACATTTAAAACTTTTAGAATAGCTCAGAACACGGTGACAATGCATTTTTTGATACTTTTAGCCATCTTTAAGCAGAATTGAATTAACTTTCAGTTACTTTCAGTTAATTTTGTTTTGTAGACTAGTGCAGCCATCTATCGACCGGATCGGGAACGAAAAGTTAAATGCAAGTTAACTTCCAATTAACTTCATTTTCTTTCAAGTTGATGGGATAATTCAACAAAAATTTTTTAAAAACGTATTTATTAATACATAGAATTGTCAAATTTGTATGATTCAACAGAAAATTTAAAAACATGGTATATAAAAATTCTTTTTATCTTGTAATATTGTTTCCTTTTTTTTCCAGAAACCGCTGATTCGTCTTCGTGTCGCATAAGTTACGGATCGCTGTCCTTCATCTTCGTTCTGCTGAGCCTGTTCGCCTGGTGACATCCCTTCTCCACATCGCAGCCTAGCATTTGTGATACGATCATCCGTTCCTGACGTGCTCGAAGGGTATGAATCCGCCTTTTTTCCGGATACTGCCATAACCTCAACGACACACTCTCAAACACCCTTCTGAATCCTAACATGTAACGGATGGACAACTAACGTCACCCAGCGAAGCGAAAAGACAGAAACGGAGGCAGTTTTTTTTCTTTTCCTCACTTATTTTGGATCTCGGACTCATCCTTCCGACTGTAATTCACTCGAAGCGATCTTATGCAGCGTGTATTACCTGCAGAATATCGCCTTGTTAAAGAATGCAAATTATTGTCAACTGTTGATGGACTGTCGATGGTTGCCGTTGTTACTAATGGACTGTGATGGATGAAAGAATGTAGATAGCGACCCGGTGTTGAATAAGCTGTTGACTCTACCTGAGGGATGTATAAAGAGGGATGAGTGCCCGTGAGATTAATTAACTCTACCATAATGGGGAAGGAGCTTTCCAAAAGCGCTCATTGATCCATCGGACATCTTTGTAGTCAACAAGACACGTCAATATTCCTTGGATAGGATGTCAAAGAATAGTAACACCTAGGTAGAGTTCATCGGGCAGATTTGTGATATTACAGACAGAGATTTCTAATTAAAGAGGCGTTGACAAGAAGGACTGAAAGCTTCACCTATTAGTTCAGGAGTATACATTCTTTTTACTCCCTGTATCCAAGATTGAAAGTTAACTTTAACAATTCGAGTGGTAATGAATTAAAAGTTTATGGAGGTGCTTTTTCAAATACTGGATTTGTTAATCAGATGTTTCAAGACTTTAAAATTCGAAGAATTGATTTAGGGGAAGTTTTCTTTTCTAATCAATTTTCTTTTGTACGTTGTGTAAGACTGCACACTGATCATTGTATCTGTTTCATAAAATGGCAATTACATCGAAGAAAGAATTGTCTTCTTTCCACAGTGTTTTTTTTATTTCGGGCATACAAACTAAATCACGAATGGAGCTTTTCTTAAGCTGGACACTCAGGTTAAGTTCGTGTTTATTCTTTGACATCTTTATGCAGACTTATTCTCTATTAAAAACTGAAAGATATATTTGTTTCTTGGTAAAAAGAAATTTAAGACATTAAGTTTGAAAAATGTATCTGTATGGGTTAAAATAAAGCTCAAGATCAATATTCCTAGACTGTATTTTATATCAGGTCACCCTGAAAGGCGTTTGTTGTCATTTCAAGTGGTAACACTCATTCGATTCGAAACGGGTAAAATTAGATACATATAGATAACTGTGATTACTACAATAAGCAGCAATTTCACAATATTAAAAATATTTTTTTCCTTATAGCTTGCTTAAAACATTATTTCATCTAATTTATGAAAGATAATTACACTCCTGTCTTCTTTTCATTGGAAAACAATTAATCTTATAAGGATCCAAACACAAATTATTTTGTAATTACCGATATACTGTGTAATTCAAACAATTCCAAATACCCTAAGATGGAGCAACTTTATGTCGGATTTTAAGTTGTTCCTGTCCCATTCGATCGCTTTTAAAAGCAGCCCAAAACAAACAATTGCAAAACATTAATACATCATTTCCTTACGTATTAATGTATTAACCTAACCCGGATCTTTAATTACCATTGAGAAATCAAAGTTTAAATGTGTCACTAAGTTGCCCCATCGAGATGGGCTACTTAGAGACATCTGTGTTTTCGCCTTGAAATCCAAGAGGAAAATTACTTGTCACAAAGTAAGACAGTAAAACGCTTATTAAAAGCGTGATACACAATTATATATACCTATTACAAATATTGGATAGCTTTATCTATATCTTTGACATCAAAGAGACATCGGGTGTCCAGAGCAGCCATCACTTCTTTGGGAAGATAAGGAAATTTGTTTTCTGGCACATTTTGTTCCTTCGGATAGTTTTTTTTTTTTCAGATAGTCAACAATTCTTTCTCTCCAGTGGTATTTTAGAAGACGGAAAATGCAAGACCGAGAGGCTGGAGGAGGTGGATCGACTTTGTGAGTTATTTTGTGGCCGAGTCAATGTGTCACAATGTAACCCTGTCACTTTTCGATATTTCGGTTTTGTTCTCATATCACTACACAAAAGTTATATTGCTCCACAATCTAACCAACATATTGACGATAAAAAACAATTACCTGTGGTAGTTAGTTGTATAAGGCCTTCAGGACACAAATTTTTCCGAAGTTTATGTCAATAGCTTGCCAACAGGTTTGAACAATACACTGACCAGCGAAGACAAATGACGCACAGAAGCTTCGGCAACTAATCATTAGGTGTCTCTGTACGTCGTACAAACTTTTTTTTATGCGGAGGCACTTGTCGTCAGACATTTGCCTATACTACGCCGCAATTTTCACTGCCCATTTTATTGTGGGGGCACCATATAGGCGGACAGCGTTACCCCCTATGAAGGGACGACACGAACGGAGGCATTTTTCGTGGCGCGACGCTAGGATTCGATCCGAGCGCCCTCAGCACCGAAAACCAGCGGGCAGTACCACTGGGCGGCCACAAGCCCTCGTCGTACAAACTGTAGGCGCTGTTCTTTGCGTACCCAGTATCACGGGCGTGGCGCAAGATCCGAAATACGATAAAACTACTATGTGTCACAAAGTTACCTCTGTAGTTACAAAGTAACCCCCGTCTCATGGTATTCCAAAATATTTTTTCAATGATATTTCTATCTCCGAGTTTTAAAAAAAATCGGGAACAAACATTATCAAATTGGGCAGCATGAACTAAATAACACTAAAATTACGAGATCAGATGAAGCCTGAAAAATATGCTACTAAGATAAACTGTAAAGTAAATCGTATGATATATTCATAAAATAGAAAATCAAGCCGAGAAGAAAATCCCTGTACGTGAAACTTAAAAATCTTTAGTCGTAAATCTCAATACTTTCCAACCGCTTTATTATATTTTGTATTCATAAAATATTCAAACGTATCATAGCGTCACATTTTGAATTACATTAAGACATATTTAAATTCTTCAGACATTTATTTAAAAAAACTGTCTACCTCGGCGTTTCATAGCATGAATTACAAATCGAATTCCAACTCAAAGAGTTTTCTTTTATGTAAATAAAAAAATTGTCTTTTTCAGATCAATCTTGCTAAGTTTGTACTCTATAAAGTTTAGTTGCGAATGATTTTTGTGAATTACATGCATATGACTCCATTTATAGAACATTTCAGTATGGAAAGCTAAATTTTGATTTTAAATTCTGATGACGCAAAGCGTGAATTATTGACATAAATCATATCTCCTGAACTTTTCAATGTTAAGCTTGAATTTTACCCTTTCAAAAAACTTATACATTGCAATGAAATTGTGTACTCGGAGATTATAAAGGTATGGGAGAATAAAACATACATCGAGTAAGTAGGTTTTAAAAATTACCAAATTTTTGTTATTAGCTCTTATAAATTACTCTTAAATATCTAATGGAGATATCAAAGATTGAATTAAGTAAAGAACAGTTCTTTAATACCATAATAAAATTTAAAAGCATGAATTGCAACATTTTCGTAATTTTAAATGGTTTGTTTTTTACATGTAAGGTTTGAATGTTCTGAGCAGTTTCTATTTATAGCTACACCTTTTCTAATTCAGGTAGGATTTTCTGACCCTTGTATTCCTTTCCCTTCATTGTTAGTCGTGATTTATCCGTGGTAATCCAGCGATTATACTGGATTTCAATATAATAAAAGCGGGAGTTGATGTAGTCGATCAAATGTGCAGCTATTACACGGTATCCCGCATATCACAAAGATCGATTTTCTCATTGTTTTTTAGGTTTTTTGAACATAATAGGAATCAATTCACAAGTTGTCCTTAGATCCAATAAATTTTAAAATAAGACGATTGTATCTGCATTCTTTGGCCTTTGGTTATAAATATATCTCAATATTATCAACATTTTATATCTTGTCATAAAAAGCATAATTATTTTAAATTTGGAAATAAAAAGTTTATTACAAAAGGAATAATCAAGGCTGAAAGAGACGTTACACTTTGTGCCACATGCGCCTGCTGGTGTTCCAAAAATTGGCACGTCTGCGGAAGGGTTAAAGAAGTGATTTCTTTACGTAATTATTTTCGTCGAGTATCTGTAAGTTTACATAATAAATTGAAGTTTTTACTTTATTCTAACACTTTAACATTAGTTAAGAAAAAATGAAACAAATTTTATGCTGCTGTATACAGTAAATTCCAAAATAAGAAAACATGTTGAAACTAAGATATAAAATAAAATATAGTATTTTATTCTTACATTATTTTTCTAAGCAATTTAACTATCTGCTTACAAAATTTGGAATCGGTAGCTTTACTGTTTAGCATAAAAATTTCTGAAACTTAGACCATTTTTCAGGGTGTTTTACATCTTAAAAGTGAACAATTTAAACAAAAACACGAAAGATCAAGCACTCCTTCATAATTCATGAAGCAACGCATTTCATTAAATCTTACTTACAAGAACTGGTTATTCAATTAAAAAAATGAAACTATAAATCCAATACCGGTGAATATCATTCTCTTGAATCTTTCTTTTAATAAATACAGACATGAACAAAGCTACAAAAATGCGTGTTAACAATATATACCTTAAGCCTAATATGGAGTCTCTAAGCAATACTGCGGGAATGGAAAATACGACTCTCAACATAAACTTTCCTGTCGACTTTTTTATATGTCAAGTCTTCAATGAGGGACTTTCAAGTACAAAACCATATTAACAACACACATCTATTTCCTGAACTAATAACATCAACACCTTAACTAAAAGATAACATTTATGAAATGAATGAAACACACGCAAGGACAGACACAAAATGCAAATGATACATTTCCTACGCACCTGGCAGACATGGGTCCTCATTATGAATTAATTCCTCAGAATCAAAAGTCATCACCACAGATCCAATAAATGTTGAGATGGCACATTACTTTATAACTATATTCGGCATTGTTAGGTGATTCAAATAGCATCCAAGAAGTTATTTTCATCAATGAAATGTCAATTAATTAATAGCAAAATAATAAAAGAATAGACGTAAAAGGAAATCCTAAAAGTAATTCCAAAAGCAAAAGAGGTCTCGTTAATCTTCAAAAGCGTCTTTCTTTTTCACTAACTCAAGAAAATACCATAATAAAAAAAGACCGCTTTAAAGTAACTCCAGAGTAAAAACCTGACCCACATAATGTTATAACAAACCCATTTCTGTAAGATATCTGAGGTTTCCAAAAAATAGAGGGAAAAGAGAATGAATTGCTGTTTTCCAAGCATGAGATTAACAAAAGTGCGCGTAAAAGCACTATGGACGACAATTAAAAGGGCAGGCGAATATTACTGATAAACCCGGTACTTGGAAATTTGATGAGTATCGTGGCAGTGACAAAGCTGCCAAACATTGGCTAAACCATCTGAAACAGCGCTAATTTGTAACCTCTTTATTTAATATCTGACCCAGTTATATCTTACCATAGGACCATAGGAAAAGTGGTCAAACTGCACTTCCTGGGCCCCGCCCTCGAGTGCAGATTTTCAGTAGGTAAGCAGCGGGGAACCATCAATGGGTAGAAAGTAAAGGAAAGACGGAAATTGATTGGTGCGCTCGGGATCCTGTGAGTTCAAATGCTTTCTAGCTGAAATCACAGAAGTGAATCAGCAACGGGCTAGGACAGTAGATTAGAAGGTGACATCACTACAGTGCCGCACCCAAGGGGTGGTCCAAGCGGCCCTTCCCTTCCCCTAAGAAATAGAAATTGCATTATGAATATTGAAATTGCATTATAAATATTTTTACCCGTTCAACTCGGCCCTCACCAAGATTAAATCCTGGATGCGCCGCTGCATGACTATCGCAGTTCTTCTCCGAAAAATGAAGAGAGGTTAAATACAGGGCTGTTAAAGTTATAAGTTATGACTCAGATTAAAACAAGTTTTGCCTTCTTTAAGACTTCCAGACTTACAGATACTACAGTTCAGTACCACAGTTCACTTACTAAACCAAACAATTTATAGATAACAACGAAACATCTTTTGGAGATGCAATTAAATAAACCAAACAATTATTACAATAAACCAAACAATTTATTAACAACAACGAAATTTTTTTTTCTTAATGCGACGATTATTTCCATACGTCGTCGATGCTTGGAGTCTCTCTTCTGAAGTCGTTGGCTCCTAACCTCTGGTCATATGTTTTCATCTCGTCATGATCGTGGTATTACATGCGCTCGTGGCACTATCTATGGAATTTTATGCTGAATAAATGTGAAAACTTGTAAGAGGGGTTTTTTTTTACTACCGTAATATGGGGTTACTTTGTGACAGATTTTAAGTTTTCTCCTGTGCCAGCCGATTAGTTTTTAAAGCAGCCCAAAATGAACAATTGCAAAGCATTGGTACATCCTTACGTAGTAATGTATTCCTCTAACCCGGATCTTTAATTACCATTGAGATATTAAAGTTAAAATGTGTCACAAAGTTGCCCCGCCGAGTGGGGCTAATTTGTAACATCTGCGTTTTCGCCTTGAAATCCAAGAGGAAAAATTACTTGACACAAAGTTAGACAGTAAAACGCATATAAAAAGCTTGATACACAATTATATATACCTATTACAAATATTGGATATCTTTTCTATATCATTTCTATATCAAAGAGACCTCGGGTGCCCAGGGCAGCCATCAGTTCTTTGAGAAGATAACGAAATTCGTCTTTCGGCACATTCAGCTCCTTCGGATAGTTTTTTTTCCACATAGTCAATACTTCTTTCTCTCTAGTGGTATTCTAGAGGGCGGAAAAATGCAACACCGAGCGGCTGGAGGAGGTGGGTCGACTTTGTGGGTTATTTTGTGACAGTGTCAATGTGTCACAAAGTAACCCCGTCACCTTTCGAAATTTAGGTTATGTTCTCATATCTCTCGGAAATATCACTACACAAACTTTATATTGCTCCACAATCTAACCAAAATATTGACAATAAAAAAATTACCTGTGGTAGTTGGTTGTATAAGGTGTTAGCCTTCAGCACACAAAGTTTCCGAAGTTTGAGTCAATAACTTGACTACAGGTCTGAACAATACAATTTCCAGGGAATACAAATGGCGCATAGAAGCTTCGGACACTGACCACTAGGTGTCTCTGTATGTCGGAGAAGCTGTTGGTGCTATTCTTTGCCTTCCCGGTATCCCCGGCGATGCGCAAGGTCCGAAATACGAAAAAATTCCTGTGTGTCACAAAGTAACACCTCGTCTTACGGTATGCAAAAAATAATCCAGACGAGAAATAATAAAAAATTGGTTGGTTGGTTTATTTTAGGTTCTTCGGCTCAAAGTCCAAAAAGGACAAGCTGTGCCATGCTGAAGTAAAAAGTATTTAGCAAAATGTTGATTAATTCTTTAGCTATAACCGCATGAGAACTACGTGACTTCTAACCACAATTTTTTTTTCTCCTACACTGCCTTTATAAACCACAATAAATTGTCCCGCTGCATAAATTGGTCATATTGGACTTTAATTATTCATTTTCCAAGGAAAATTAATATTAATCTGAGACCCGGCTCCCCGCAATTAATCTTTATACAAATAAACTGTAATCGGCGTAGAGAATGTTTTATTTAATACACCTCTATCACATGCAGCAACTTAGAATAATGGCATTACTTTGAAATTTGATTTTTCTTGTCGAGAATTCGTATCGGGCGCTGAGGTGATGGGCGGGAACTGACAAGCGTTTATTGAAATAAATATGACAATAACGTATTAGGAGATTTATGAAACTTTCCACACGCTGTCAGGGGTTAAATGAATGGAAGAATGATATATATATATTTCAAACTTTTTATTGGAAGCTAGTTATAAACGCAGTCTTCTGCTATCTCTCACAACTGTTGTTTCTGCGAGACCTCGTGTCTGGCGTTTTGAAATACGACGCAATAACTTATAAACATTCCATTTTAGTGAAGATGCTCATTTTTATCATCTGCCGTTGAATAATTCTGTAAATTTATCGGGACAATTTATCTGTAAAATTAACGAGGCAAAGTACAGGCAGTTTGGGTGCTGATGCTTAACGATTAATTTTACTATAAATAACCATGAAAAGTAACAGAGTTTGGAACTACTATAATCGTCAGGTCTGAAGACTGATTTCTCACTTGTGGTCAAATTAATATATTTACATGATCTGAGGAAAACTTCAGGATATGCGATCCACAATGTCGGTAGCACACTGGGGAAATTGGTTTTGTGAAATCAGTTTCATGAAACGTGTTTCTTGAATCCAGTTTCACATGAGGTCACACATATTTTTCAGTTGCTGCGATGTCATCAGATGACGAGGATGTATTCATGCATGCTGGTGAATGGGAAATGAGAAAAGAAAAATAAAATAACGGGTTCCTCCACTTATAAGTGACAGAACATGGAGTATTTTTGTGGTAGCCAAAGAATTCACTGCATAGTCGGAAATAGTTCAGCTTCTACTAGTTGACAGTCAAAAATAGTAAAAAATAAGTGTATATACATATTTATATACATATATATATACACACACACACACATATATATATATATATATATATATATATATATATATATGTATGTATATATATATATATATATATATATGTATGTATGTATATATATATATATATGTATGTATGTATATATATATATATGTATGTATGTATATATATATATATATATATATATATATATATATATATATATATATATATATATATATATAGTCGGAAATAGTTCAGCTTCTACTAGTTGACAGTCAGAAATAGTAAAATGTAAGTGAGATTGCAGTGCCTAAAGTCGCCATATGTAAAGTTTCAAAAAGTAAACCGTACTCAGCTGGTGAGCCTATGAGGCGAAAATTAACTACTGACAAACAGCCGCTACGACGGCAACCCCACGGCCCGGACACTCGGACCCACGCCTGGAGCCTCGTGATAGCGTGTCTCTCCACTCCTCCAAGTCCAGTCCAAGTGCCACTTGAAACAGCCCACTCCCGGTCGTGCGATCAGATCATCCACGAACCAATAACTATAACATTCATATACCTTTTTTCAGTCCCGATTTAATAGCATCCACCACCTGCCAGCTACATCGCTATCCAACCTTATTAAATAACTAGCTGAATACCCGTGCTTCGCTACGGAGTACATTCAAATTAAATACAACGGTCAGTATATGCAGTTAATGCCAAAAAAAAAAAAATATTTATAATAAATACAACGGCCAATGTATACAATTAATGCAATATATATATATATATATATATATATATATATATATATATATATATATATATATATTTATAAAACAAATAACGGATATTTTTATAGACTAAATAATGTAGAAGAAAATATTGAAATTGAATCTAATAGAACATACTAAATAATATAGTAAAGTTAATATAGTACAGTTTGAGGAACATTTCTTTTACTTTTTTTTTAATATTTTTTGGATAATGTCCAATCGTCTGCCGCATTAGAAAGAAAAAAAATTGGCAATTTATTTCGTTGTTATGCACGTGACGCAAAATTAATTTAAAGTATCACAAAAAGAAAAGAAACCACGTGATGAGTCTTTAATAAATAAATTTCCAAAAATTTATTTTTTAAAATTCACCAAAACTCAGAAAATTGAGGTAAAAATTTGAAAAAGATCTCATTTTAAAGGAATTTTTAGGATCTTTCTCCTGATTAAATTTTATAACCCCCAAATGATTATTTTAAATGCAAACTTTAAAAAATGTTAGAAAACAGCTTAAAAATTTAATTTAAAAAATTTAAGAAGAATTTTTAAAAATCTTTCTGAGTGCATCCCTACACTATAAGAAGAATCGCCATGCAAAATTTCAACCCTTTAGGTCCAGCGGTTTGGTCTGTGCGTTATCTGTCAGTCAGTCAGTCAGTCAGTCAGTCACGGAACTGTTTTATATATAGACACTATTTTTACATTTACTTTCACAGACACCCTGTACCAATCGTATATGCAAACAAACTAAAGACATGAACAACTCGTACAGACAACAAAAAGATAACGACAAGCATATGTAAAATTTATAATTATCAATATCAAAAAGTAATCTTCAATTTTTAGCACTCATAAATTACTATATACAAAATATAACTGATATGTAAAAAAAGATTCATAGCTAGTGATTAAATCATACGAATTTTATGCAAGGCATTTTGAAACCCGTTCAGGCTAAGATTAAACGCCGCTCACAATTATCAAATATATAATGTGCCGTTTCGTTCGAGGATATTTGTGAATGATTATTCCAGATGTAAGCGACACAAACTAATTTTCTTTAAAGTCTCCAGTTTATTACAAACATTGCACACAATCACATAATTACAAGATAAAAAGAACTTTTTATATACCGTGTGTTTAAATTTTCTGTTTAATCATATAAATTTGACAATTCTATGTATTAATAAATAAAATGAAGTTAATTGAAAGTTAACTTGCGTTTAACTTTTCATCCTCATCCCGACTGATAGATGGCTGCACCAGCCTACGAAAAAAATTAACTGAAAATGAATTCAATTCCGTTTAAAGATGGCTAAAAGTATTAAAATAATGCATTGTCATCGTGTTCTGAACTATTCTAAAAGTTTCAAATGTCTAGCTGGTCGGGAAGTTAGTTAAAAATCGATTGCAAGATTTGGACTGGACAAACACACAAACAAACAAACAAACAAAAAAGCGAGTTAATAAAAACGTAAAAAATAATTTAAGGGGACTCGGTACCCTTATATTGATGAAAATATCGATTTTTCAATTTTTTGTTAAAAATAGACTTTGACACCTCTAGTATATTGGTACAAAGTTTTAAGTTGATCTAACGATTGTAAGTGTATCAAAAATACATTTTATTATCTTAACAGCCATTTAAATGCCACGCCCACTTCAGTGTTTACATTCCTTTTACTCTGAAATTTCCTCCCTGAATTACAAATATAATGCGTAATAGAAAAAGCATGCGTTTAACTGTGAAATTAACTCTTAGTAGATCGTTGTTTACATGTGCTACGCTATTTTCAACTTGTGATTCGGTTAATTTATTGTTTTAAAAAGTCTTTTTCAAGACTAAATCTTCTTGATTTCCTTTAATTTCTTGCTTATATATTTACCAATAAGTGATTATTCAGTTTTCTAACGATTTTTATATTAATAATTGCATTATTTATATTAATATGGTTAGTCGAAAGCGTAAAGCACATTCATCTCGTATGAACAATAAAAGGTGGTGCTCAACGAAAGATGAGATTCCAGGTTCCAGCAGTGCCACAAATGTGATAAATTCAAATCTCAGACTCCAGAATACATCTATTATTGATGATATTATTAAAGACTCTAATTCTGAAGATTATATTATGGTGAACTTTGCTCAAATCAGTAAGTTATTTTTGAACTTGAAGTGTCCAGCCTGTGAAATGCAAACATTAAAACTTGAGCTAGGCACAAAATTGGGATTCTCATACAATCTGAATTTAACTTGTGATTCTTGTGATAAGAAAGTAAATTCTATTAACTCATCTTGTGAAAGAAATGGCAATACTATACCTGACATAAATTTGAGAGTAACACAAGCTTTTTTAGAGACTGGAAAAGGATATTCAGCCATTGAAAAATTTTGCATGGTCATGAATATCCAACCTTTTTCATCTAGAACTTTCAACAAATGTGTAAAAAGTTTAGATTCTGCATATGCTGCTTCACTGAAAAATGTTTCAAAGAATGTGCATGATGTTATTAAAAGGACATATGAAACAATTTCCCCTAATTCTGATGAAATTAAGGACATATGTGTCACGTTTGATGGTACGTGGTTAACACGGGGGCATACATCACTTATAGGAGTAGGATGTGTAATTGACATTCATACGGGTTATGTCGTAGACTTCGAAGTAATGAGTAAAGTATGTCGTCACTGTTCTGTAGCTGAAAGAGAATTTGGTACATCTAGTGCTGAATTCAACATATGGTATGAGGGTCATAAAAGTGCTTGTGACAGAAATCATAGTGGAACATCAGGAGCAATGGAAATGGAAGCTGCGTTGATCCTTTGGAAACGATCTGTTTCTTTAGGCTTCCGATACACTACATTGTTGTCTGATGGTGATTGCAAAACTTTTAAATACTTATCGGAAAGAAATGTTTATGGTCCTGATGTCAAAATAAAAAAGGAAGAATGCGTAAATCATGTCAGCAAGAGATTGGGAACAGCTTTACGGACAACTGTGAAAGAATGGCGTGCTCGAGGTGTTACCTTAGGTGGAAAAGCTCATGGCAGTTTGAGTGAAACAACAATAAAGAAACTTACTGTGTACTATCAAAGAGCCATCTTGCAAAACAAAGGTGATGCTACTGGTATGAAAAGAGCAATATATGCTACTCTGTATCATAGCATTTCCACTGACAAAAAACCTCAGCATTCCAAGTGTCCAGTTGGTGTCAATTCCTGGTGTTTCTATCAGGCTGCATTGGCTAGAGGTGACAACCCAGGGAGTCACAAATTAAGAGTAGGTACCCCAATAAATGAAGCATTTCTTCCAAAAATTTTACCCATATATCAACGGCTTGCATCTAGTGAACTTTTGGAAAGATGTGTACGTTGTGGAACTCAAAATGCTAATGAGAGTTTGCACAGTGTGATTTGGGCAAAGTGCCCTAAAGAAATATTTGTTAATAGACAACGAGTAAAATTATGTGTATCAACAGCAGTTTGTGAGTTCAATATGGGTACAATGCAAACAATAAGAGGAGTACAAAATGTACTAGGAATGAATGTTGGTCATTCCACGAAAAAACTTGGTATTATGTTGGATTCACGAAAAGTTTTGTTTCGGAAAAGGCGTAAGAATGCAAAGTACCAACTTGCTCGTAAAATAATTAAAAAAGCTATTCGTAAAAGAGAACAGCTAGCCAGAAAGAGAGAAGGCCTTTCTTATTCAGCTGGATGTTTTTAAAATTATCATGTGTTATGAGTGAAGTTTACGTACTCTGTTGATGGTGAAACATTGCAACTTAAATTTTCAAACTCTGAACGAAACTTTTAATTAATGCTATAAATTTTTATTATAAGTGTCTTCTAATACATATTTATAAGTATTTCATGCATTTAAAAGTAATTTGAATACCTGTTGCAATAAAAAACACTATAATAAATATATTTAAATTGTTATTCACATTTTTCACCAGTTTTCTCGTCATTTCTGTTTGGGTAAGTTTTTAATGAAAGCCTCTAATTATAACTAAATGTTCACCTATTCAAATAAAATGGCTATAATTTTCAAGATATATAAGTAGTAACATAATAACATTAATATTAAGAAAACTGGAAGAGGTTTTTACAGTGTTTTCAGTGCTTAAAATCTTTAAATTGATTTTTCTCAGTTTGCTGTTTTTTGACGTATTACTGTGTTTAAAGCAAAGTGACATCTACAAATATATGTCAAATGACTCTAATATTTTTTTGTGGCTTCAATATAATGTACTTAATAAAACTATGGATGGATTTTACAATATAATGAAAAGAAAAAAAATGAAAAATGAAAATGTTGAGGAAACCATGCTTTTTGCTGCGATTTTGCCTGTATTTGTATATTTCATTTTTTTTCTCAGGAAGTAATTCATTAATTGTAAAATCGATCCATAAAATTATAAAGCATAATGTCATACACTTCCAAAAAAAAAATCATGTTAGAATTTTGAAAACTAAAGGAGAAAAATAATTTTTAAAATTCTTTAATTTTTTTGAAAAAAATTAAATTTCTCAATTTCTACTCACAAAATGATTTTTTTTCTTGTTAAAATCAGTTTGTATAAGTATTACCTATAATAATATGTGTATACTATAGATAAACATACTTTTGGAAAAAAATTTCTTCAAAGGGTACCGAGTCCCCTTAAATAAAATAAATGAACCACCTAGGTCCTAGGTGAAATCTGATTGAATCTCTGGACACACGAAAAGTTGCCTAACGATGCCAGATTTGTCGCCAATCTAGCAAAATTCTTAAAATTGTCGTCAAAGGGTCACATATTGAAATCTAATGATTAATGACTGAAAATAAAGGGTATTTAACGCAAAATAAATATACTCTTAAGGACAAATAAAGAATATTTTGAAATGTTTAGAAATATTTAAAGCTATTTGCAACAATACTTTTTTTAGGAAGAATACAGCGGCATCTTTTTCGAAACCATTCAATAGAAAAAATGAAGAAAGAAGAAGTATGAAGATGAAAGATAAAAAAATAAAATAAAAAAATTCAAATAAATAATAAGGAATGTTAGATTATTTTGCAAGTATACGAAGGGTTCAGGGGTAAAACCACTTTACTCCAAAAACCTCGTTTAGAGAAAAACGAATTTGAAGGATTGAGAAACATGGTTTTTCTATGGAACACCGAAATGTTATCGTTATTTTTAACGGCTTTAAAGGGGTTCTGCCCCAGACATGAGTGCACTTGGTGTTAGTACTCCTTGAAACCTACAAGATGGCACAGCTCACTCATTTTCGCAAAAATGGCTGTAAAGTAATTTTACCCGTGGACCCTTCATATTGGTTCAATAATAAACGTTGGTAATATAATGTCTTTCCCTTATTTAGCGATATTTCATTCAGTGTTTTCTTCGACTTTCAGCACTGTGTCTGATTTTTTGGCTAGCCAAAACTTTACAAAAACACATAAAACATCATCTCTTTTCTCACCATCTCTCACTTTCTTTAAAACTATTGATGAATTTCTGATGATGAGAGAGACTGTCGTGTTTGTGCTGCACAAAACAAAAACGGGAAAAATTCTAGTAGTCATTAGCAAACAATTAAGCAATCAGTCATCGCAATTTTTCTTACCTGTTAAATCGGTTGGTGAATAATGAAGAAATTGACTGCATTTTTACACGAGCAGCCTCGTGTAATCAGTTCGGTGCAAAACATCGGCATATATAAATCATTTTTTTTATTCCACTCGATGTCTCATAGCCGATAAAACGAGCGCTAGGGTGCACGCACTGTGGCTAAAAATCCGTAAAATTACAGGTAAAGTACTATAAATTTAAGAGTAAATAATTTATCATTAGCTTTATGGGAAAATCGTAAAAATATTATGCCGTCTGTAATCGCCAACTTGTGTCGTAGAATCATAGAGCGATGACAAAATATTGTATTTACTTACATGAAGAGAAGAGATCTAGAAATTTTAAAAAAAGATAAATATATATATATATATATTACACATTTTATATATATATATATACTAGCTGAAAACTCGCACTTCGGTACGGAGTACATTCAAATTAAATACAACTGTCAATGTATGTAATTAATGCAAAAACTAATTGAATATATATATATATATATATATATATATATTTATTTATTTATTTATAATAAGTAGGACGATCAATGTATACAATTAATGTAAAAAAACCAAAAAGATATATTTATAAAAAAATCGCAAGGGATATTTTTAAATACAAAATAATGTAGAAGAAAATATTCAAATTAAATCTAATAAGGCATACGAAAGAATACAGTACAATTAATATAGTACAGTTCGAAAATCGTACCTTTTACTGAATTTTAATATTTTTTTGGATAATGTACAATTATCTGCTGCATTAGCGAGGAAAAAAAAATATTTTTTTCCCTCTTTAGTTGTTATGCAAGTGACGATAAATTTATTTAGAGTACAAGAAAAGGAAATCACGTGATCAGATTTTAATAAATTGAATTCTAAAAATTAATCTTTAAAAATTCACCAAAAATCAGAAAATGGAGGTAAAGATTAGAAAAAAATTAAAGATTAGAAAAGGAATTTTTATGCTCTTTCTTGTGATATAAATTTTATAATCCTCAAATTATTATTTTAAATGCAAACTTAAAAAAAGTTACGAAAACAGCTTAAAAATTTTATTTTAAAAAATCTAAGAAAATTTTTTCAAAAATCTTTATTAGTGCACCCCTACACTATAAGAAGAATCGCCATGCAAAATTCCAGCCCTTTAGGTCCGGCGGTTTGGTCTGTGCGGTGTATGTCAGTCAGTGAGTCAGTCAGTGAGTCAGTCAGTTACGGAACTGTTATATACAGTGGAATCTCGATATATACAGTGGAATCTCGATCTATCGTTTTTTATGGGACCGACTGAAATGAACGATAAATGCCGGAAAACGATAGATGCGGAAACATAACAAAGCAATATGATCGTTGGGACTGGATAAAATGAACGACACATACGGAAAAATGATGGATTCGAAAACGATCGATCGAGACTCCACTGTATATATATATATATATATATATATATATATTATTTACAATAATACAAACAATATTTCAATAAAAAAAGATTTACAAAATAAAGGCCTACGGTAGTACGGCCTAAAATATATTACGAAAGAAAATACGATTCGCAGATTATCACAAATGTACTTAACCAAAATGTGAGAGACACTGCGGGTCAGAGTAATTGTTGTAAAACGTTCGAGTAAAATTTCCATGTAACATTTTAGGGGTAAAATAATGTAATTTTCACATATACACAACAATTGTTCGATATGTGCATGGAACACACCTAGATGGAGGAGTAATGTAATGAAAGATATGCAACTGCAGCATACGGAGTCGCTTGTAAGGATTTTCCCAAAATGACAAAAGTGCAAATTGGCATTTCAGGCAAGTATGCTGGAGGACTGACGAGACGAAACCTTTAACTTTAAATTTAAAGTTATTCTGGCTTTAGAATATTTCTTTCTTCCAGCGTACCTTGCGGCCATTCCATGCACAGGTGCTCATAATAAAATAGTAACGTAAACCCGTCGCTGCTAAATTTTGTATCGTTTAACAATTTGAGGGAATAGAAACATTTTAAAGATGTACGTATTAAAACAAAAATTTTGGGTTTATAAAGTAGAATTTCAATGGTAAAATCATTTAACTAAGCTTTTAAAAAAGTTAAACAGAAAATTCAGATAAGATAAAGTATATATAATATTAAAGATTTTATACTATTACTAGCGGACCCGACAGACGTTGTGCTATTCAAACGTTGTCGTTGTCCAATCCAAAAATCATAAAATTATTTTAATAAACTATAAATTGTTTGGACCGTTTTGATGAAAAGATATGTAAAAAAAAAATATTTTAAAATAACCTTATACAACCACGCGCACAGTTATCACAACTCGACCTATCTTATAATTAGCAAAAATGTGGACGAAATTTCATTAATATGGCTACTAATATGACTAATCAATGAGCTGTTCAATACTTCATAAGGAATTGCATAGAATCATATGAGAATGGACAATTTAAATTTGTAGGTTAAGTTAATTGCTATTCAATGCACGTGTATACAGCATTAAAATTCATGAAAATAAAAAAAAATTTCTGAAACGTGATTGCAACGCTGCCTACCGTATACAATTATTGAATGCACGTGTATACATCATTAAAATTCATGAAAATAAAAAAAAATTCTGAAACGTGATTGCAGCGCTGCCTACCGGATCCAATTGTGTACCTAAACTCACCAAAGATCAACAGCAACACATAAATAAGTAAATAAATTTCAAAAAAATATTATCTATCGGATCAAATTGTGAATCTAAACCATTCTCGAATCAACTTAATAGCACACACAAAATTTCATTAAAATCAATCCAGCCGTTTAGGAGGAGTTCAGTGACATACACACGGACAGAAGAAATATATATATACATATAAAGATGTATTAATAATTGATATTTAGATCACCTATTAAAAATAAAAAAATGAATTTTGTTTTATAGAAAATTTCTTTTGACATAATATATTAACACTAGAGCCAGGGGTTAGCACGTCGGGTGCTGACTTGCACCGCTGAATGCGTCCGTGTCTACGCCGAGAATGGACATGTAAAATCTGTAAGCCAGAAAACCGTTCCGAGAAGATCGTAAGGGAGAGAGGAGGGTACGAACCCTCAAAATGTCCTCATTACAAACAGCCAACAATTTCGCGTTGTAGAATGGACGAATGTCGAAAATGAAGAATTTCCTGCCGCACTGATATATATATATATATATATGTGTGTGTGTGTGTGTGTGTGTGTGTGTGTGTGTGTGTCAGAATATAAAATATGGGGGCGATCGCGCGACCTTAAAACGGGATTTTAGTTATTAAAATATAGGATTAACAATTTAAAAGTCTGGGAGTTCAAATAAGCGGCATAAGGTATTGAAGTGAAAATAGAATAAATGGGTTCGACTTGATTCAATTCCGAAGAACCGAGGAGAATTTTAGGTAGACGTATAGCCTTGCAATTTGGCTCTAAGAAAATGCTTAGTAAGCAAAAAGATCATCCGACATGACATCACGCATAAGTAATGAGAGTCACTAAGCGTTGGTTTTAAAGTTGAAACAAAGAAAATTGGCAGAGCCATGGAGAGATAGCATCGAGTAAAGATGTGTGCCGAAGGCGCACAGATTTTAATGGGATAGGGACGCCATTTCTTTTAGATATGGAACTGAGAGTCTTAAAAAGGTTTAATAAATACTCGTAATTGATATTGGAGTTGTCGTCACTGTATTTGAGTTTGGATTCTACATTGCCTCGCCACCGGACCACGGACTGCAAAATGATTAATATGATATTTGGAATGATGTGTTAATAGGATCGGGCGTGAAGCACCAACGTCTGACATATATATATATATATATATATATATATATATATATATATATATATATATATATATATATATATATATATATATATATATATATATATATATATATATATATATATATAAATTAACACTGAAATCTCACTGACATATTGAAAGGTCAGAAGATTCCTAAAGTCAATAAAGTCAAACGATAATGAACATTACCTCCAAAAAAGTCTCCACTGTTACTAAAAGGAAAAATAAATCCATTTTTTTCAAAAGAAATAGAAAGGCGTTTACTTTACCTCTGAAAGAAAACGCTTCAAATGAGTGGGAGATATTTTTTTATTCTTTCGACTTGGAAGAAAATATTTTGTGGCACAAACTGTGGCTTCTAATGACGCACATAAAAAAAGATACACCGCATCAAACGGATTCGGAAAACCTCGGGTCGTTTTAATTAATTTAAAACCTCCTCTCTGCAGTTCAATGGAGAAATATTTATGTAGGGGAAATTTAAGCCTGTCTCCCCCTCTCGGCTGTACATCGGGATCAGTCCTCAGCTCTTAAGTGTTGAGTTTCATTAGGGCAACCAGATTAACGACAACGGAAGAGGGACTTATTTCTTCAACTTACAATTATTTATTTGAGATCACAAAAGCTGATTATATTCTGTCGCGATTAGACTTTTATCTTATGAATCTGAAAGTTTGGCTTTTACTTCTAACTGCAATCACCGCAGAAATCAAAGATTTTTTTTTTAAATTCCAGTCAAGTAAATTTAAGATACCCTCCTTTACACGTGGTAATATATAAACATCGAATAGATTAGAAATTGGACTTCATGACGGGAGAAGAAAAACGGATGGCCTTCCGTTTTTTACAGGGTCGCGTCAGTGGATTTTCGTGAAAGAGCTTAATATTGCCATTTCCAACAAAAAATACCGAAATCATGAAATGTTTTGTATCCTCTTAACCTGTTACAATATCCAGAATAGTTAACAATCAATCCATCAGAAAGTTTCTGCTCCAGTTGAGCGTAACTATAATTACGTATCAGATTAACATATTCCTTACGTGGTGGGATGGCATGTATCCGAAAAAATCGGGCCAAGAATGAATATATATATATAGATATATATACACTCAAACACACATATATATAATATACTAGAAGGTAACCCGTCATTTTGCCGTCATAATGCTAATCATGACGTCATAATGGAAAAAGTATTTGAAAGTTAAAAAATATCCCGAATTATCTAACAATATTGCTTTTAATCCACACCTTGTCAAAGCAAACCCTTTTATTATTTTTTATTTATTTAGTTTTTCATGCAATTGGAGTAGTAGATTGCCACCCAAAACGTCATTTTGACGTCATAATACTAATAACGACGTCATAATGGAAAAAGTATATGAAAGTTAAAAAATATCCTGAATTATCTAACAATATTGCATTTAATTCCCACCTTGTAAAAGCAAACCCTTTCATTATTTTTTATTTATTTATTTTTTCATGCGATTGGATTAGTAGACTGCCATCTAGTTTTTTACAGATCACTACGCGATATGAATACTTGAGCTACTTGATTCATTCACATTCAAGTTTGTTTACTTTCAGAATTCATGGAAAAAGTAAACAGATTTTTAAAAACTGTTAAATATACAGCTAAAAGCATCCAATTTTTTTTAGTTCTGAATGTTTTATAGAAAAATAGGCTGAACAAACGTAATTTGATTGAGAAGCTATTAGTTTTTAGTTAAGAAAAAATTCTCATCCACATCTGAAATTGAAATTTAGCCTAACCGGCCGTTTGTTTACTGAGGGCTTCAATTGCAAGATGAGTACATCCCGGAAGTGTTATACAGAGACAACGGCTATTATATATACACTGCTGGCCACCCAAATTGCAACACCAAGAAAGGCAAGAGATATCACAACAAAATTTATTTTGTAGATAACATGTTGACCAAGTATCAAATGATTAAATTTATAGACTTCTGTGAAGTGTGGTTCCTGCCAAAATCAGTAGCCAGAGTAGCCGCCATTGTTGGAGATCACCGCTGCCACACGCCTCGGCAATGATTCAAAGAGACTTTGGATGAGTTCTTGGGGTATAGCAGACCAAGCAGCTTCCACAAGTTGCCAAAGTTGATCTGCTGTGGCAGCTGGGGTTGGAATCTGGGTCAATCGTAGAGCAACCATGGACCACATGTTTTCTATCGGCGAAAGATCCAGAGAGCGAGGCGGCCAGGGAAGCAATTCAATCTGGCGATTGACGAAGAACCGTTGGACAATGCGTGCCACGTGTGATCGCGCATTATCCTGTTGAAATATGGCTGTGGGCAAGCCCTGAAGATAAGGAAGGACAACTGGCTCCAACACCTCGTAGAGGTAGCGCTGGCTGTTTAAAGTACCGGCAATGCGTACTAGAGGTGTGCGAGAGTGATATCCAATACCGCCCCATACCATAATACCCGGTGCAGGACCAGTGTGGCGGTGCATAACGCAGCTGTTCAGCATCCTCTCTTCACGGTGTCTCCAGACTCGAATGCGATCATCGTGGTGTTGCAGACAGAAGCGTGACTCCTCAGTAAAGACAATTTCATTCCATTCTGCCGTCCACATCCTTCTGTCATCGCACCATTGGCGGCGGAGACTTCTGTGGTTCGGCGTCAAGGGTAGACAAAGCAATGGACGTCTTGCGGACAAACCACTCTGCTGTAAACGGCGTCGAATGGTACGCGCAGACACTGGATGATGCGTTACAGACTGCATGTGCTGTGCTATGGTTCGTGATGTGACTGAGCGATCCGTCACTACAATGCGCACAATTTGCCTGTCATCACGTGAAGTGGTGCGCTGAGGTGGATGCGATCGAACACGCCGGTCCGTCGTACCCTCCTGCATCCAACGATCACATATCCGCATTACAGTTGCTTGGTTTCGTCCAACACGACTACCGATTTCCCTGAAAGATAATCCACAATCTCGGTAGGCCACTATCCTTCCTCTGTCGAACTCGGATACTTGATCAAAAGATGATCGCTGTTTTCGACGAGGCATAATTGATCGTTTTTTTGAAAAAACCACAAGAAAAACACAATTGCCGAACTTGAAATCGTCGAAATCTCCAAGCTTTAAATAGCGCTTTAAAGTTGCGCCACAGGCGCGCGTGATGTGCGTCTGCGCTGAAATTCTAATCATTTGCATATCTCACCTCCGCTAATGCATGCTGTAAATTTCTTGTTATTTGCATGTTTCCTTCAGGGTGTTGCATTTACAGTGGCCAGCAGTATATATATATATAGTATATTCATTCATTCTTGAACCCGCATTCTTGGGATACATGCTATCCCACCCCGTAAGGAAAAGAAAAAGACTTGTGCACATTGCATTCGGAGCGTTGCGTTACTACGTTGATTCCAAGATTGTTGATATGAACTGTAATTGGTTTGATATACCACGTAGTCAATGAATTGAGCTCTCTGATTGGTTAATTTTTTTTTAAGCTGACGCTACGTAATTCTCCGGATACGGTGTGAACAGGCCGTTTCGGTGCAGAAATAAATACACTGGAGAAATAAATACCTGGGGGTAATGTTTGTCGCGTCCGTGACATCCTTAAGTCACACTTCCGTAAGTAAGTTACACATCCTTATGTTCATCCTTAAGTCACACTTCCTTAAGTAAGTCACAAATCCTTAAGTTCATCCTTAAGTACTTGATGTTGTTAAGTGAGTAACAGCTAGAGGCTATGCAAATCTCACCTACTTGTTTGCTTGAAACTAGACTTACGACAGAATGGTGATTTGTGTGCTTTCTATTGGAGGGCCAGAGAACTTATGTCCTGATCTCACGTTCTTTAATTATTGTGCTTCTAGATTTTTATCATGTTTTTATTAACTCGCTTTCTTGTTTGTTTGTGTGTTTGTGTGTTTGTGTGTTTGTCCCATACAAATCTTACAATCGATTTTTAACTAACTTCTCGACTAGCTAGACATTTGAAACTTCTATAATAGCTCAGAACACGATGACAATGCATTATTTTAATACTTGTAGCCATCTTTAAGTAGAATTAAATTCATTTTCAGTTATTTTCAGTTAATTTTGCTTTGTAGACTGGTGCAGCCATCTATTGGCCGGGACGGGAACGAAAAGTTAAACGCAAGTTAACTTCCTATTTACTTTATTTTCTTCCTAGTTGACCGGATAATTCATCAAAAAAAATTTAAAGAAGTATTTATTAAGACATAGAATTGTCAAGTTTATATGATTCAACAGAAAATTTAAAAACCTGGTATATATAAAGTTCTTTTTATCCTAGAACTTTAATGTTCTTAAATGGTTTTAAGGCCTTTTGGTCGTTCTTTTTATCATACCTTGCGGTTTCTTTTTTGTTGTCCTGCTTTTTTATATTTTTTGTATGTTGTGTAAGTGGCCACACTTGTATGGATTGAGTTCCAGTCCAAATGTAACAACAACAACAACAACAACAACAACAACATTGGTGACCATTTCTGCGAATGTGTATTCCGTCATTTTTGTGTCTTCAATAAACACTCTAAATTTTACACCGCGATTCATGATAAACGGTATATTTTCTTTGTTGTAGTCTGGAATTTGTCCCATCTGCATACTTATCGGCATTACCTCGCTTTCCCGAGGAGTCCATAACGAGGGTCAAACCAAGGTCCATGTCTGCTGGGTATGCTAGAGGTGTATATATTCATGCTTAAGAAAGTGTGTCTATATATATAAAACAGTTCCGTAACTGACTGACTAGCTGACTGACTGACTAACATATAACGCTCAGACCAAACCGCTGGGCCTAAAGGGCTAACGGTTTAAATTTTGCATGGCGATTCTTCTTGTAGTGTAGAGAGTTCAACTCTTCACTATAAGAAGTGCCGATTCTTCTTATAGTGAAAAGTTTTTAAAATCTTCTGAATTCAGAAAGATTTTTGAAAAATTCTACTTATAATTTTTTTTAATTACATTAAGCTTTTTTTAAACTTTTTTCAAGTTTGCATTTAAAATAATAATCCGAGGGTTATAAAATTTACATGACGAGAAAAATCATAAAAATTACTTTAAAGTGAAATCTTTTTCGAATCTTTACCTCCCTTTTCTGATTTTTGGTGAATTTTCAAAGATTAATTTTTAGAATTTAATTTATTAAATTCTGATCACGTGGTTTCTTTTCCTTTTGGTATAATTGAAACTAATTTTGCGTCACGTGCATAACAACGAAATAGACAAAAAAATATTTTTATTCTTTCTAATGCGGCAGACGATTGGACATTATCCAAAAAATTTTAAAATACTTTAAAAGATATGTACCTCAAACTGTACTATATTAACTGTACTTTATTCTTTAGTATGTTCTATTAGATTTAATTTGAATATTTTCTTCTACATTATTTTGTCTATAAAAATATCCGTTACGATTTTTTTATAAATATATATTTTTTTACACCATACATTGATCATTGTATTTGTTATATATAAATAAATAAATATAAATATATATATATATATATATATATATATATATATATATATATATACACTGCTGGCCACTGTAAATGCAACACCCTGAAGGAAACATGCAAATAACATGAAATTTACAACATGCATTAGCGGAGGTGAGATATGCAAATGATTAGAATTTCAGCGCAGACGCACATCACGCGCGCCTGTGGCGCCACTTCAAAGCGCTATTTCAGGCTTGGAGATTTCTACGATTTCAAGTTCGGCAATTGTGTTTTTCTTGTGGTTTTTAAAAAAAACGATCAATTATGCCTTGTCGAAAACAGCGATCATCTTTTGATCAAGTATCCGAGTTCGACAGAGGAAGGATAGTGGCCTACCGAGATTGTGGATTATCTCTCAGGGAAATCGGTAGTCGTGTTGGACGAAACCAAGCAACTGTAATGCGGATATGTGATCGTTGGATGCAGGAGGGTACGACGGACCGGCGTGTTCGATCGCATCCACCTCAGCGCACCACTTCACGTGATGACAGGCAAATTGTGCGCATGGCAGTGACGGATCGCTCAGTCACATCACGAACCAAAGCACAGCACATGCAGTCTGTTACGCATCATCTAGTGTCTGCGCGTACCATTCGACGCCGTTTACAGCAGAGTGGTCTGTCCGCAATACGTCCATTGCTTTGTCTACCCTTGACGCAGAACCACAGACGTCTCCGCCGCCAATGGTGCGATGACAGAAGGATGTGGACGGCAGAATGGAATGAAATTGTCTTTACTGACGAGTCACGCTTCTGTCTGCAACACCACGATGGTCGCATTCGAGTCTGGAGACACCGTGAAGAGAGGATGCTGAACAGCTGCGTTATGCACCGCCACACTGGTCCTGCAGCGGGTATTATGGCATGGGGCGGTATTGGATAACACTCTCGCACACCTCTAGTACGCATTGCCGGTACTTTAAACAGCCAGCGCTACATCTCGGAGGTGTTGGAGCCAGTTGTCCTTCCTTACCTTTAGGGCTTGCCCACAGCCATATTTCAACAGGATAATGCGCGACCACATGTGGCACGCATTGTCCAATGGTTCTTCGTCAATCGCCAGATTGAATTGCTTCCCTGGCCGCCTCGCTCTCCGGATCTTTCGCCGATAGAAAACATGTGGTCCATGGTTGCTCTACGATTGACCCAGATTCCATCCCCAGCTGCCACAGCAGATCAACTTTGGCAACGTGTGGAAGCTGCTTGGTCTTCTGTACCCCAAGAACTCATCCAAAGTCTCTTTGAATCAATGCCGAGGCGTGTGGCAGCGGTGATCTCCAACAATGGCGGCTACTCTGGCTACTGATTTTGGCAGGAACCACACGTCAGAGAAGTCTATAAATTTAATCATTTGATACTTGGTTAACATGTTATCTACGAAATAAATTTTGTTGTGATATCTATTGTCTTTCTTGGTGTTGCAATTTGGGTGGCCAGCAGTGTATATACATATTGACATTAATTGCATACATTGACCATTGTATTTAGTTTGAATGTACTCCGTAGCGAAGTACGGGTATTCAGCTAGTTAGAAGTGTAAAACAGAAGGCGTTGACAAATAAACATATCTATGTACCAGAAACTGTCATATATTTACAATTTAGAATCAAACTTTTTAAGCACTGAGCATATATTTTTGGCTAAAGATTTTAGTAATTGGTTTCCAAGCTATGTACTCATACACCTCTTTTACAGCTCTTCTTTTATTTGATGCATATGAAATATGCAAAATTCAATATTGGTTAAGTACAGTTGAAAAGGTTTTTAACATGACTAGTTAATGGATTAAAATTGTATAAAATCTCATATATATTTTGCTTTATCTTCGAGACTTCTTGCGAGAGAACGTAACGTCAAATTAAACCCTATTTTGCCCTCAACACCCTTTTAAAAAATTTTAACTGTGTATTTTTACCTTTTTTAGTAATTTTAAAAAGGATTGAAAATTTCAATCACCAAAATGCCTCAGCCATTTGGAAATTAAATAGGTGAGTGTTAATGCAGGGGAAAATAAAATTCAAAAATACCTAACCGAGAACAACCGAGGAGAAGGAGAAAGACACGCCCTGAAGAAACAGTAAAAAATGGTTTCGTCTCCAGCTGAACCTCGTGTAATCAGTTAAGTGAGATTCTATTGTCATTAACAGAAAAGATCTAACTTTTTTTATTCCTTTAAAAAAGTTCTAATCAAGGTCTCTGCCTTCCCAGATTTTGATTTCTATACGGTAGGCAGAAAATGATAAAAAACATGGAATTTTTTTAATCCTTTTTCTAGGTCATTTTTTAGCATGAGAATTACCCTTTTCGTTCCTCAACCATATTTAGTATTATATTGTATATTTGGGCTACCATATCTGGTCCGTCACATTAGATCAGGTTAAGGTAGAGAAACACTGATTGTGAGAATTAAAACTGCGTTAAAAACTGCATAATAATTCTCAAATTGCATAACTTAATTATTGCAACCCATCCAAAGCTTAATTTTTTTTAAAAAACAGCATTTGTACGATAATTATGAATATAATTTAAAAATATATAACTGAAAATTTTCAAGACTAAAACAATTAAAGAGTGTTCCATGCCTACAGCGGTATTCGAACCCGAATGCTCTGGATCTGAAAACGAGCATCCTAGCCTTTTGAAACTAAAATTCGGATCCAGGTGATATGGAAAATTAATATTTTAATAATAATTTTTGATAAGAATAAACGGACCGATTTAATAGGGAAACGTTACAGAAATATTTTTAAACGTTCTGTACTTTTCCCATAAATGTTCCGATACTTATGTAGACAATATTGGTTGTATTAGTTTGGCCCATAAATTTGTTAGGATTTTTAGATAAAAATAAAAGACATATTTTTGATTTTCAAAATAACTCAAGGGGATGGGGGACATTACAAACCGATTTTTGAAATTTTTACCTCAGAGATATAAAATATTTCATATACAGTGGTACCTCCGAAAAGCGGACAGTCACGGGACCAAAAGTTTTGTCCGTTATTAGGAGGTGTCCGCTATTGCGGAGGACAAAATTTAATAAAAAAAAGTTTTTGCTCTTCTGTTTAATATTTGATGGAAAATTACGGCTGCAATATTAATTAAAAAGAAAAAATTAATTAGGTAAGAAAATAATAACTATTTACTACTTTACCTTTTAATTGTGTGCTAATCCTTTTATCTTGCATTAAATAATCCCAAAATACAATGTATAGGAGCTAAATTGTTTTAATTACTACTTAAAACATCTGTTAAGAAAGTTTGATTTATCTTTTTTACACAGCAAAGCTGTTTTTCGTGGTGAATCTTCATAGGATTTAGCTTTGCTAGTCCCTCCGAATCTTCATTGCTCAGAAAAAGCTGTTTCAATTGTTCGCTGTATTTTAGTGCTTCCGAATAATCTTTGATTTTGCAGTCTTCCATTGGCGATTCCTCATCCTCATCCTCAGAAAGGGCCGGTGTTTCAGTGGTGTCTCGAGGAATGAAATTGGAAACATTCAGGTTTCCTTCCTCAATGAATAAATCGTCGTCGATCTTGACATACTGTTCAACGCTGATATTTGAATCCAAATTGGCTTCTAGATACGATAGATCTAGATAGACAGTTCTTTTTCGCTTTTTTCAGTAGTACTGTCAGTTGCCACTTCGCTTGTATTCAAAAATCCCGCCTTTATAAAACATTTTAGAACGCACCCAGGTTCCACCTTTTTAAGGGCTGACGTAGCTCGGGAAATTGAATCCAAAACAGATACCGATTTTGCCAACTCTCTTCTGGATTTGCGGGAGATAATCTGTGAAGACATGTCTCAGATGCAGCTTTCTGTATCGTGCTTTAAAGCTGCGGATAATTCTCTGATCAAGTGGCTTTAGCATCGAAGTGGTATTAGGAGGCAAGAAAATTAAATTTACACTTTTGAGATTTAAATCATCAGGATGGGAAGTAGCATTGACCATGAACAGAATGATTTTTCTCTTTTGTTTTTTTTCATTTTTTTTTGTCTAACTCCACCAGCCAATCGCTCATTATCTCAGCGGTCATCCACGATTTCTTATTGACTTCCATGAAACTCTAAATTTTCGTACATCAATGTTGTTGAAACATCTAGGATTCTTAGCTTGTCCAATAACAACTGGAGTTCCGAAGTTTCCCAGCATGTTGCAACACAGCAAAAGAGTGAGCCGCTCTTTTGAAATTTTCCAGCCACTACACATTCTTTTTCACCCTTAAAACATAAGGTGTTGTTCGTTACAAAGACGCATAAACATATATTTTGAGCTTGCTTGTATGAATAATTTTGAAATGTTTGCCAAAATAATTGAAAGTTTTTCAAAAATACCTGTCCGCTATTCGGAGTGTCCGCTATCCAGAGGGAATAACATGGATTGTCCTATATAAAAGGACTGCGACTCGTAAAAATGTCCGTTAGTTAGAGGTGTCCTCTATTCGGGAGTGTCCGCTAAGGGAGGTACCACTGTATATTCATTAAAGTATAACTAAGGTAAGTGTCCCAAGTATCACCTACCCTAACTTTTTTTCGACATTCCATCCACTTTTTAGTTTTGGGATTAGGCTGGAAACTTCCCTAACAACTATTTCGTTTGGTATCCTGAGATCAACCATCTCCAAAACCAATGCCAGTTTAAGTTACTTAGCTAAATTGGAAAAATTGAAATTTCCAGTGAATCCCAGAGCGGTTCCTAATATCGCCTACCTCTGTTCCTATTACCGCCTACCTGGCGAAATTGGGAGCACCTGTTAAAAGGCGTTGCTAGCAAAGTCCTTCTGAGCAAGATTGCTGGAGTTGCATGAGAGTGGGGGAGGAGAAGGAAAAATGAGAAGAAGAAAAACTCAGATAAAAACACAGAACAAAGAACAGAAAATCTATTGTGGAAAAAGTTAAACAGAAGTATTACCAATAATTTAAACCTATTTTGGCCATTTAATCATTCAAACAGAAGGAACATATATATTTCCTGCGCTATCCATTGGCTGCATCACAATATTTGTGGTTCCACTGAAAGCAGGTAGTACACATGAGCCACTCCTGACCACAACTTCCCCCTCTCTGCCGATGACATTTTGTATACAGCTGATTTCCCTTTCGAGCAAATCACCTGTACATTTTTACTTTGGACAGTTGTACTTTGGACAGCCCGTTTCGTCAACATTAAAAACTTTGATAGGGTGGAACTTAATTTTCTCGAGTTCTGCTTTAAGAATTATGAAGAAGGATTTCACGTTTTCTTCAGTGAACCCTGGGATTCTGGCTCTTGACAATGACTGTGGAGTTCTGATTGTCAATTGGGAAGTGTTTCTTTTCAAAAACGAATTCAGTCACTTTCGACCAGCTGAGTTTGTTTTTCAGAGAAGGGGTGGGGAAGATTGTTTCTCAAGGCAAGTTGGTAGGCCATCTGCTTAACATGGTTTCGAGTCAAACCAAACAAATTGGATTCCATTTCCTTGCAGTAGTTAACTAGCTCCTTTTCTAAATCATCCGTCAGTACAGGTTTTCTACCAAGTTTCTTTCTAACCACTATTCTAACCTCCGCAATTCCATCGTTTTTCTCATTCACATCTTTTTTAATGTACTCACGAATCGTAGATCTTAGAATGCCAAACTGTTTGGATGCCTTTAACGTCCCCATTGCGGCCTGCAGACAAGACGTACTCCATGTCTGTCGATTTTTAATTTTCTTTGGCATCTTAGACAAGAGGCCTCCAACATAAAAGAACGGAAAGTGTAATAAAATAACTAAAATTAAAAAGGAAACAAGAATGCAATACTTAGTTTTCAATTAAAGTAACTGTTCCAAATATTGCCTGGTAGGCAATATTAGGATCAACTTGATAGGCGATATTAGGAACACAACACAGTCAACACAATTATGCTAAGAACAAAGTTTAAAGCGCAGTCTTTTCCAAAAATAATAAAACCTCTGGATTCTCTGTTAAATGCACTTTCAAATGGTATTAGCAAAATTAGAATTGGGATGCACCTATCTGGTTATTCACTGGATTCTTTGGAGCCAAAAGTTACGAAGACAACAACCAAAACAACTTCAGACGCCATATAGTTTCTGTTGTCCGCGATAAGAGCGTTGTCGCTAGCGTAGCTGTTAGTACAAACCCAGAACTAAGAAGTTACTGCATTTTCTCATACATAGCGCGAATCATACTTTAGAAACACGAGTAGGCGATATTTGGCAAAGGGGTGATATTAGGGACACTTACTCTATATCAAACACCTTATAAAATTTTACCAATATTAAAAAAAAGTTATAGTTTAAAAATTGAAAATTTTATTATGTTTTTTAAAAGGCTCCTTGCTATCCAATTTTTTACTCCCCCTTCCCTAATTTTGCCTTTATATTGCTTATAAATACATTTTAAACAGAGTTATGTATTACTTTGTGCTTTCATAGAATACTTTTAATTTTTAGGAAATATTTTTATGCTTGTACTGTGAATTTTCGGGAAATTTTTGTACTTTTCTGCACTTAAGTTAAACTTTGATAATCTGAATGATGTGGAAACTTGAAATGGATACATAAATTTATTTTAATGTATTATAGAAGTCTTTATTATAAATTTTAGAAAATTTCGTGAAAAATTATGACGCAAGGAGCATCTCAAAGATTTGCAAATCTGAAAATTACTCTTTTCAGAAAAAGCCCTTTAAAAGATATTTTTTTCACCTACCTTTAATATATACTTTTCTAAAGGCACCCTGTTTTCATTTTACTTTTCATTACATATTTTAAATGCTTTTTATTCCAATATTTACATATTTTAAAATATTAATACAACCCCCCCCCCAAAAAAAAACAAACAAAAAAAAAATCTAATTTTTGCTCGATTTTTGGTAATTTGAAAGTCCACCATACCTTTAATGGAACACCATTTTTGCCATTTTGTTCCATTGCCCTCTGCCATCTTTCAAACAACTTAAAACAAAGAAGGACTGAAACCGTATTAACATATTCTATTCTGGTGTTTGTTACTTATACCTTTCAATAAATGAATACAATTAGCAATGGAGTCGGTTTTTATGTGAACATAAATTTGACATGTTCCTGATATAAAATCCGCTTTAATTTAATATTGAAAAAATTTGAAAAAAAAACTGGGAAAGAATGAAAATTCTAAGAAGGGTGCCGCAAACTTTAAAATGTTGAGAAGCCCCCTGCCTTAGAGATAACTTAAAAATGTGTCGCGACTGCAAAACTTCCATTGTCTGTAAAATACATTTCGCGGGAATTTAAACCCCTAGGAAACTATCAAAATTTTATTGATGAGTAAGAGACTTTAAAAAGAAAGAAATTACACTTGGAAATTCATCGAATGTCTTTTGTGAAAGTGTGGATGAAGTGGCACAGCGTGCTCAATTAGAGGTCACGTAGCAGTAAGAACACTTCGGAACCCCTCGTCGAAGCGTCTTTTACCCGGCCGACTGGTAGATCTCCGCCCGATTAAATTTAGAAACGCTGATTTATTGGCAAACTTTATGTCGAGTTAGGATTTAAATATTTTAAATCGGTGACGTTTGGATAGGAGAGTGAGTGAACGTAAAAATGATTTCAACGAAGTAACAGGATTAAGACTGTATTAAAATTTCTAATAAAATAAATCAAGATTTTATTTAATATCCTCTAAGATATATTCGTTTATTTGTGGAATAGTTGTATCAATCGCTCTTCAGGAAGAATGATGTAGAACGTATTTTCAGCTCTACATCATTACTAGAGGTCTTCAACTTTTGTATCCATGACAAGGTGTTTAAGGTCAGTTGGCATCGTAATAGTTAATACTTATGTTAGTTAAACTTTGGGAAAATTTCCCCTCAGTACATATCTAATGACTTATTATAGAAAGAGCTCGTTGGTTAATTCTGTTTCTTGAACATAAGGAAGAAACACGGGCTCGTAATTTCTCAAATGAGATTTTTAATCATTAGTTTTATTTACTGGCCATTGCACTTCATTTCAGATCTAGAACTTACAGACATTACAGTCTATACGTGACAACTTAATAGAGATTCCCGTCTGTAATAAAACTGTTAAACCTACAGGCAAAACTGAGGTAGTTAATTATGACGTCTTGACGTCTTAATTTATGACGTCTTGGGCGCAAATTGACGAGGTCTCTAGTCATTGCTAATAGTCACGCAAATTTGACAATCTGACAGTCCAAAACAATGACAGTGGTTCAGAAGGAGATGGTAGTGCTTTGTAACAAGCTTACTGATGCACGCATTGCCAATTGGTTTGGTAAATCACGAGGTGCCAGTGGATTCACCAGACACTAGTTTTCTATGATGTACATATTGTTATGAGTTTAGGGCCAACTTGGCGTGTTATCGCCAGCATGCGATGTTTTGGAGTCCACATTAAATAAACCAATGGTTTAGCACGTTCACGCGTCTACCATGGAGTAAGTGATAAATCCTGCTCTTGGGTCTATTGTTGGAAAATGGTTTGGTTGAGCGGTGTGGCAACACGGGTTTTGTTTCCTAGGTGAATAATAGTCTGGAATAAAAAGTTCAGTTCTAAAAGTTGGTTTTGATGCGATAGGTTGTGTGTTTTCAACAGGTGATTTTCCTTGTAAAAAAAGTTTGTAGTCTCGGCTGGTATAAGACGAGATCCTTAGAAGGAAGAAAATTTAAGGTCGTATACAACTTTTTAATGACTGTTATATTCTGATTAATTTTTATATCTGAATACCACTATGTCACATAAAAGTTCTTAGGTGCTGGAATTAGTTAGCATCCTGCGAAGTTTCAACGATTTTATTTTGTCTATTTTTCTGCAACTTGTGAAGAAGTGTATTGAAGATTTAATGTTATATAAAGTTCTACTACTCAATTAGCGGTAAATGGCATATTTATTTCTGTGTTTGAAATCCAAGATCAAGACAGAGGAAGAAGGTCAATAAACTATTCATGGTCTCAATAAAATTGAAATGATTTATGAAAGGCAGTAGCCAGATAAAAGGAACTTTGAAAAAGGAGAGTAAAACATTTAAAGATTTCTGTTAAATATAGTAGTTATGTCAAGAAACATATTTGCCGTAAAGTCTTGACTATAATACACACACGTGTATAATACACATGCTTAATTTTGCGTGCAATTTTCGAAAAAAATTAAAATACTAGTGTAATACGCACCCAAAACTTTCCAGCATTTTATTTAAAAATTGCATTGATATTGATTTACAAAAATAAAATTTGTAATGAAAAGAAACAAAAACGTTAAAGTCAGTAGAAAAAAACTTAAACTTTAATTCAAAACAAACAATACTGTCAAATTATCAGTCTTAATCACTTTCACTTGAATAAAGCTCATCTGTTTATGTCGCTCCCACGTCATAATTATTGGTGCCGTAGTAATATATATGGTCATCATCATCTTCATTTGATGACACCTGCCCATCCTCCCATAATATGTCGTTCTCACTGACGTCTCACGTTTAACGATTGATAATTTTTCTGCTGCCGTATAGGACCGTCTTCGAGAAATTTGGAAGGAAATAAATAAAATAATAAATTTTATGCACTTGCAACAACCGAGAACTATCACTATTTCAAGGGACCTTTTATTAAACGAACGCGTGTGCGATACGATCTGTGAGTTCCGTTTGTTTAAAAGGAACACCTGCTTAGTAAACGAGTGGATGAATCGCGGAGTGCAGATGCGCGCGGACCCGTGTTGCGACAATGTCTTAGGCCGTCTGCACACGGAGCAACTCAAAAGAAACTGATAACTGACTCCAGTCACAAACCAGACCGTGATGAGTCGTAACCTATGTAATTGAATGGAGCCACGCACACGGCGCAACTGGTTACAAACTCGTCGGACGAGTTTGTAACCAGTTGCGCCGTGTGCGTGGCTCCATTCAATTACATAGGTTACGACTCATCACGGTCTGGTTTGTGACTGGAGTCAGTTATCAGTTTCTTTTGAGTTGCTCCGTGTGCAGACGGCCTTACAGCTGCTGTATGTTCGTTTATTCAATGTTTAAAACTAGGTGTTTTTTTTTGTACTCGAGTATTAACACCCCCTCATTTTTGCGGACTAAAATGTTAAAAAAAGTGCGTATTACACTGAAGGTTTTACTTGTTTCATTTGAAATTTATCCTTTCGAAAACACTAGGGAGATGCAAAAAAATAAATACTGCGTACATATGCAGTAAAAAGAACTTTTGAAACCCATTTGGTGAAGCTAAATAAAAACAAATACTAGTAGGAAAATATTTCCTCTACATTTTACAAGGGAAAAAATTATTAGGGAAATCAAATGACGGGCTGTCGTTATTCGCCAGAGAGGTAATCCATATCTCCATATAGTATGTTAATATAATGCTACGGAAATCATTCATGCTGTATCACTGTATCTTCGACTGATTGACAAAACGGAAACCAAGTGGACCACAGTCATGGAGTATCAGCATGCTAAACAACGTATCAGGCGTTCACTCTCAAAGCTCCAATCGCGATACAAACCTGTGTAGGATATCGGTTTAATGTTACAGGTGAACCCGTCTTTTTACTGTTTACATTACTTTTAAGTTATTTTATGAAGTCGTCATCCCCCTTTTAATGGGGTGCGGTACACCAAGTTCCTAATAAAAATGCCTATTTTAATTTTTTTGGCTCAACTCTCCAGCCGCAGGCATTTTCCATATTTTTCTGTATAAAATCGCCGTCGAAATTATACATTGTACAAATATACCGTAAAGAAATTTTAATAAAACATATTAACAATAATACTTATAACATAAGTGGAGAAAAGAAAACAATTTCATTCGTTAATTTACAACTTGAAGGTAAGTCCTAGGGGCCGTAGCCACAACAACACAACTTGAAGGAATCGCGAATATGGCATTTAATATAAATAGAGAACAAATTTAAAAATTAAACATTTCCTAGAGGCAATATTATCTCGAATGATACTTATTTCTTAGAAGCAATATTTACTAGAAGCGTAGTCTGTTTATATAACGTATGTATATATTAAAATGCGTCACAAAATTCATTCAACGAGAGAATAACGTTTCCCGCTGTTCAGATAACCCAAAAATTCTATGCGTCGCCATAACGTCGCTTACGTCAAAATTAAACGAAAAAGTAGGCCTCGATATCGTCGCCACTTTCGGCTTTAGGATTAAAAAAATTATTTTATAATCAAATAATATGAACCGCATCTTTATACTGCCACATACAATATTTTATATATATTGCCACATACAATATTTTATATATATTGCCACATACAATATTTTTACGCTGTACAGTTTTACGTATCATTATGTATATCTCTGTACTTTAGGTATACATTTCTCAGAATGGAAATTTTTCTGATTTTTCTATCTTCAAAAGCATAAATCTAAAATTCCTTGCAACGTTGTTTTATTCAATTTTCCCTCATCTGTCTTCAGGATTTTTTAGTTAGAGTAAAAACATTTGCCCTGAAATTAAAATGACTTTGAAAAGAAAATATTCTTTTGCTCTTTGAAATGATTAAAAAATATATCTATAAAACTGTTATAAATCCCAAAAAGACAAAATTTTTTTTAACTTTCGTCATGTTCATAAGTGGAAAAAAATATAATGAAGATAATTGATTTCGTTTAAAATTCTGAATTAAAATTTTTTATAGCAATAATGACTTTTATACCTGCAAAAAAAAAGTAATTATACCTTTTACAAAATGAGAGTAAATTTTTTTTTTTCAAAATAATTTGCGAAAGATACGGATATCTTAAATTGCAGTTACTTGCGAAAATCACAATGTTCAACTACTTCTAACATCTTGGTGCACCCTGGCTTGGCATAGACATAATAAATTCTCAATAATTCCACAAAACATTCTATTAAACCCAGCACGTCCAATTTACGATATATACGCTAGAAAAAAAATTGCCTTATTACTCGAAATATAGTAAAAATAAACTCATAGTTCTCTTGTTCAAAGCCTAACGAGACACCAGTCTGAAAGCTACTAAGTCGTTTTCAAGATTTTTGATCTTCTTTGAGAGCATAAAAATTCTTCCCAAAATAAACATTTTCTTCTGTAAAAAAAAAGAACGAAAAAAGGATTTTCAATTAATTAAAACGATCCGGGGTTTTCCGAATCCCTTTGATCCAATAAATCTCTTTTCAAGTACGTCATTAAAAGCTGTGTACACACACAAAACACTTTCTCTTCCAGGAGAAACGCCCGGTGCAGTACGGAGAAATGAAGACATTTTTGGAACTTTTAAATCTTTTGTGTAAATGTAAAGAGAGATTATTTCTTTTACGTATTAAAGCATTTTTTTCCATATTAGACATACCTTGTTCGTCCACTTTATGTTATTTTGACTATAAAAAACTATATATTCAATATAAACATCCTGTTTAATATTGTAATTATGTCATAAGAAAATTATATGAGGTAGTAATTTATTCTACATAAAACTAGGAATAAAGGGTAATATATTCTATTTTCAATGTAAATGATGCTTTTCTGATATCTGCTTTTCTGAAACTTCATATTTAAAATACAAAAGGCAAAAATAATAACAGATTGCTAATTGTGCGCTGGGAGATGTTCAACGGAATTTTGTCTTCAATGATGATACTGCATACCTTTCTTCAATTACGACGATCAGGATTAAATAATATACTTTATTTACAAATCAAGATAAGTTTACAGTATTTACATTAAAGATTACTAAGAAATTACTCTCCAACGAGAGTTCCGTTGTAACCGAACTGCTCGGTATGCGCAGTTCGGTATGCGCAGTTCTGAACCAGAATGCTTTGCGCATTCTGGTTCAAACATTTGAAAGCGGGACTGATTCGCGGTACGGCGCTCGTAGCGCCACCAAATATGAACTGCAACATAGGCAAAGACAGTCTGTTAAAACTGGGATTTGAACCTACGTCCTCTTATCACTAGACTATTTTTTAATACTGAACTATACCGACGATGGGAATAATTTTATTTAATTTTAATTCCTTTTCTCCTATACTCCCCTCTAAAAACTCTTGACATTTACCTGTACATGACAGAAGTATTACTTATAAATGCTTATTCTTTGTTAAGCGTGCTATTTTGTTTCTGAGTTTGAATTTCCAGTAACAAACTTCTCTGCTAGTATGACGATCCCACCTCAACAATAAAATTGACGTAAGCAGGGAATCAAACAAATGGAAGCAAAATATCAATCATTTTCAAATAGTTTTTCTATACTACAATGGAGTCCCGATAATCCGAACATCGGTTATCCGAAAGTCCGCTTAATCCGAATCCAAACGTCAAAGAGAACTAAGCTTACAATAATTACCCTGATACTAAGTAATATAAAGTATATTTCTGAAAATTACAAAAAAATTCGAAGTTAGACAACAGTAGTATAATAAAGTAAGACTAAGTAGAATAAACAACACGTGTTTATTTTAATGCTAAACTGACGCTAACAGTAACGAGGCACCTCTCCAACTGTCAAGCACTGTGACGTATTGTTAAAACATCTTACACTCTGCTGTACTGTACTAGGCAGCGTTCCGCTCTCTTATCAGCCATTTCGTCCTGAGATTTCGTTACGTTTAGACAGACCTTATAAAATAAACTGCCTAATCACACGTAATCTATATATATAAAACAGTTCCGTAACTGACTCATTCATTCATTCATTCATTCATTCACTGACTGACTGACATACAACGCACAGACCAAACCGCTGGACCTAAAGGGCTGAAATTTTGCATGGCGATTCTTCTTATAGTGTAGGGGTGCACTAAGAGAGATTTTTGAAAAATTCTTCTTAGATTTTTTTAAATTAAATTTTTAAGCTGTTTTTTTTACTTTTTTAAAGTTTGCATTTAAAATAATAATTTGAGGGTTATAAAATTTATATCACGAGAAAGATCATAAAAATTCCTTTAAAATGAAATCTTTTTCGAATCTTTACCTTCATTTCCTGATTTTTGGTGAATTTTTAAAGATTAATTTTTAGAATTTAATTTATTAAATGCTGATCACGTGACTTCTTTTTCTGGTACTTTAAATAAATTTATCGTCACGTGCATAAAAACTAAATAGACAAAAAATAATTTTTTTTTCTTGCTAATGCGGCAGACGATTGGACATTATCCAAAAAAATATTAAAATACAGTAAAAGAAATGTTCTAGAAACTGTACTATATTAACTGTACTATATTCTTTAGTATTCTTTATATTAGATTTAATTTGAATATCTTCTTCTACATTATTTTGTCTATAAAAATATCCCTTACGATTTTTTTATAAATATATATATATTTTACATCAATTATATACATTGATCGTCGTATTTATTATATATATATTGGCATTAATTGCATACATTCACCGATGTTTTTACTTTGAATGTACTCCGTAGCGAAGTGCGGGTTTTCAGCTAGTCTATATATATAAAACAGTTCCGTAACTGACTCATTCATTCACTGACTGACTGACTGACATACAACGCACAGACCAAACCGCTGGACCTAAAGGGCTGAAATTTTGCATGGCGATTCTTCTAATAGTGTAGGGGTGCACTAAGAAAGATTTTTCAAAAATTCTTCTTAGATTTTTTAAAATTAAATTTTTAAGCTGCTTTTTAAACTTTTTTTACGTTTGCATTTAAAATAATAATTTGAGGGTTATAAAATTTATATCACGAGAAAGATCATAAAAATTCCTTTAAAATGAGATTTTTTCGAATCTTTACCTCCATTTTCTGATTTTTGGTGAATTTTTAAAGATTAATTTTTAGAATTTAATTTATTAAATGTTGATCACGTGATTTCTTTTTCTGATAATTTAAATAAATTTATCGTCACGTGCATAACAACTAAATAGACAAAAAATATTTTTTTTCTTTCTAATGCAGCAGACGATTGGATATTATCAAAAAAAAAATAAATATCCCTTACGATTTTTTTATAAATATATATATATTTGTTTTACATCAATTGTATACATTGATCGTCGCATTTATTATAAATATATATATTTATTTTTTTGGCATTAATTGCATACATTGACCGTTGTATTTAATTTGAATGTACTCCGTAGCGAAGCGCGGGTTTTCAGCTAGTCTATATATATAAAAGAGTTCCGTAACTGACTGACTGACTCACTGACATGACCGCACAGACCAAACCACTGGACCTAAAGGGATGACATTTTGCATGGCGATTCTTCTTATGGTGTAGGGGTGCACTAAGAAAGATTTTTGAAAAATTCTTCTTAGATTTTTTTTAAATTAAATTTTTAGGATGTTTTTGTAACTTTTTTTTAATCTTGCATTTAAAATAATAATTTGAGGGTTATGAAATTTATATCACGAGAAAGATCATAAAAATTCCTTTAAAATGAAATCTTTTTGGAATCTTTACCTCCATTTTCTGATATTTAGGGAATTTTTAAAGCTTAATTATTAGAATTTAATTTATTAAATGCTGATCACGTGATTTATTTTTCTGGTACTTTAAATAAATTTATCGTCACGTGCATAACAACTAAATAGACAAAAAAATATTTTTTTTCTTTCTAATGCAGCAGACGATTGGATATTATCCAAAAAAAAATAAATATCCCTTACGATTTTTTTATAAATATATATATATATATATATATATATATATATATATTACATCAATTGTATACATTGATCGTCATATTTATTATAAATATATATATTTAATTTTTTGGCATTAATTCCATACATTGACCGTTGTATTTAATTTGAATGTACTCCGTTCCAAATGCGGGTTTTCAGCTAGTATGTAATATTTATGTAATCACACGTTATTATGTAATTTAAGTTTATTTTAAGAACGATTTCGCTTAATCCAAAAATTTCGTTAATCCGAAAAGGGTCTGGTCCCAATCATTTCGGATTATCGGGTCTCTACTGTATATTAGGTTTTACCAGCTTTTGATTATTTTTATCCCATAACCATTGACGTACAGCCGTGAAAAGACCAATTTGGCTTTTAGAGTCAGTAATCAAAACCCATATAAAAAAAACCGACCTCTTTCTCTCACCGTTTCTACAATTTTCTTTCATTAACGCATGCAGTAGCACGACCCGAGGCTACAAGGGTTTCTTCCGACCCCGTATCTTCCGAGAAGGTGAGCACGACTCATTACGGAAATGTTTTTTAACTCTTAAACCAAACGGAGGCCGGTTGAACAGGGAAGAAGAAAGAAGAAAAAAAAACTGAACGGGGTAGAAACTGGCGGAATCGAATTATATTGTGGCCGCAGTGGAATAATTGAATCATCCATTGGAGCTGTAATTAAATGCAAATATAACTCGAAAGCATCCTCTTCGCTGGAAGTGAGCTCAACCTCTGGATGAGGTAACGATGCAGCTTATTAGTAAAAAGGCCGCAGTAATTATGCAAATTTCGGAGACGGCATGAAGCTCCCGTACCTACCTTAGCACAATTTTAAATAACACGTGATCATAATTTCATTGGGGGGGGGGAGGAATAAAGAAATGCAAACAGCAACAATATTGATGAATGCGCACTGCATTATTTTTTTTATGTGCTTCTAGCTATTAGATAAAAAAAATCTGGCGAAGTTTAATCGCATTGGCCTTCCACGCTAAGAAATCTCCCAAAATTTATGTAATGTGTTTAGTAATTTTTAACGCTGAAGCAGTTGATTATGAGAGTAATTGTAGCGCACTTTAATTTAGTTATACCTTTTTGTTTTCTGTTTAGCTAAGTGTGTGCAAAATTCACTCACTGCGAAGTGTTTTTCCTATAACTAGTTAACTGAAACCGTTCAATAAAAAAAAATTATCTTTATCTTCTATTTACAGAGGTCAGTTTATAAGGATTTTATAAATCCTTATTATAAAGTTTGATTGCCCGCATTTCTGATTGTTGGCTTAATTATTTTGGTTATATGTATTGTGTACTTCATTCTTTAATTGCAAAAAAAAAAAATTATGCTCTCTTATCTTACATTTATTTCATAACATAATTTATCATAACTTACATACTCAGAACATGAATGCAATATTTTGAAATATTTGGAACTTACAGCATAGTATCTAGGTAATTTGCAAAGCCAGTTATCCATGTACATGAAAGAAGATGGTGGATGCATGATTTTCAAACACTTATGCATTACTTTAGAAATGACAGAAAACTGACAATAAATATTATCTACAAGATAAATTTAACTTCGATAATTTTTTTTCTTCTACTATAAAGTATGATATTTTTTCCCGATAAAATCAAAGTAAAGACAAAATAGCTGTTCAGCATTCTGAAAGAAATCACCTGAAAAACTGCGCGTGTTGCGGCATTTTTGTTGCAATTTACATGAACACTGCAGTGCAGTCACGACCTTACCGAATATTCCACTTTACATAAATGGGATTCTCGTTTTACTTAGCGAGTTTCGGTTACATATGAGCTTAAATTAGATGCACTGCAATAGTATTTCCCCCATATGTGTCACACTTGTCGTATGATAAGTTCTTTAAATGGTATGTTCAAGAAATTAAAAGTAACATATTCTTAGAGAAATCTATATATTTAAGTTGCTAAGCTTTGGGCAGACCGTGAGAGAAAACTACTGCATCAATGTATTTCGTTTTGCTCTTGAACGAAATATTTTAATCTATAGATGTGTCAAATTAGTTTTTGTAACCGCAATTTCTATTAATTAGGGATAATTTACAATTAAAAATTTGCTTTCTGCGCATGCTCAGTGACATTTTTAAATCTGGATTTAGATACTTACTGAGCACAAGGCCGTATGAACACAATTTGTTTCTGCGCATGCTCAGTGACATGTTTAAATTTGGCTTTAGGTACTTACTGAGCACAAGTCTGTATAAACACGTCCATTTTTTTATTCCGAGGAATCTCTCTAGCTATCTCTCTAGCTCTGCCATTTTTATTTTTAATTATGTTTCGGAGATATAAAATTAAACCTGAAGGAAATGATTTATTTTGCGCTTTTGAGTAACCATATATCATTTTATTGGGTTCACTAGTATTTTTTAGAGTGTATTTCTCTCTTCTTGATATTATGATTATCAGCATTTTCCAATGATGTGTTGAGTATAATTTGTGTATTAGCACATTTAAATACTATCCAGCCGTCATGTTTTGACGGGTACCAACTGGTCATGATTCAGATTAGATGAAACATGGGTTCATTTCAAGTTTAAACGGAGCCGTTTTTGCAGGTGAAAGATTAATCATTTATCTATTATAATAACATTTTATTTTCAGATATAAATTGTGTTGCTTGGTTAGAACAATCAAAGTTGGGAAATAAATGTTCTAATCTATTAAAACAAGATAGGTCAATTAAAAGTCCATTAAAAGTTGATTTTTGTATGAATTAGACATGTTACTGCTCCAAATATTGGATTGTAAGTAATTAAGGTTTCGAAATATTAGTAACCCGAATAGACTAGAATATTTAATTATTTTTTTTAAACCTGTATTTCCATGAAATACGGAAGTTGGTTTTAACTTTACGTAACCAAAGAAGTTGGTGGGTAGTTCATACCAAAATACAACAAGGAATTTATTGTTGTCTTTCAAAACTTTGACAGCAATAGAAATTAACGCTGTTAAAATCACCAAAAGATTATCTTTTTTTTAAACTCTCTTTATTTGACACAGTCATATTTACCTAAATAATAAGGCCTATGAATTATAATTCACTCTACGTAAAGTTTCTTTCCACATTTCAAATTCAGAAAACAACTCATATTTGAGTAGAATAAAACAAGTGGACCGGAAATCGTAAACATCCGGACTTTTTGAATTTTGATTACAGTAGGTACTACTTATGAAACATATCAGAAGCGGGAATTGCAAATCTTTCGAATGCTTTGTTTTAAGAAAAATGTTGTTCAACCCCTTTAAAACGTACCAGATATAATAGAGATAAAAAAGAGTATTTAGTTGTTGCTATACACGAAAATCGAAATAATAAATACGAAACCGCAAAATAAATAATAAATGTGTGTGTATTTATAATAGGCTTTCTTACGTTGGGAGTAAATAAAATGATGAGAAATTCCTCACGAGGCAAGTTTCCTTTTGTTGTTTGCATATTCGCTCCGTAATTCCTAAGCATTTTAATTCAAAACAAGAAGTGTAAAAGTTTTCGACTATTTAAGGAACTTAATTTTCCTCGAAAGCTCACATTCGTTGTCTTTCGAAGACAAAAGAGAAAATATGTTGTATGCAGTTTTCAGATGTGTTGTTATTTTAATTCCTACAATAATTTTGTTCAAAAAGTGTCATATTATATAGAAAATTCGATATTCACAACTCAGTCATTTCAGAAATTTAAGCTGCTTCCTATTTGAATAAGTAGAAAATTCCTACAAAATTGAGAGGGAAATATTCATTTTGGATCTTGTTTCCGTTTAAAGTACTTTATTCACTATTGAGATGTAATAATGAGATAATATATTAAACCTATAATTTATATATACTAATTAAACATGTGAACAAACTAGGGATAATGTGTTGCATGCAAATAACTGTTATAGCGATATTTAATGACATTTTGTAGTTTTATCTGGTGCGATATCTTTTTTAATTGGCAACCACATTTAGACTATTAAAAATTAATCATGGTATGAGAAGTTTTAAGACGTAGTAAAAAGGTTCTTCTATTAAAATAAAAATTTGGTAATTAAATAAAAATTGTAGTGGCTAAGGGCCACCACAATTTTGACCGAACACCCCCAGGGGCGACATCAAGGGGGATCGTACCTTCCGCACACACTGACCTCATAGAAGGATTTTCCGGTCTACGGATTGAACGTGCCCATATCCGACCTAGATACGAAGCCGTTTAATGGCGTTTGTCGGGATTCGAGCCGAGCACCCTCAGTACCGAACGCCGACGCACTAGCACTAGGCTACTTTGGACCTATTAGTAGCTGTATAGGTATCTAGTGTACAATTTTGTAGGCAGTCGCTATATTGAAAAAAATAAATTTCAGGTAGTCTCTTCGAATAAAACTATCGCAGGTTATTAACATAGGATTCCCTATCGTTGCTTACCTCTTTTTTTTTTAGGCATTTTGGTACTTTTCTATTTGTTTACTGCTACTGAGTTTGGCGCGATGCCAAAATTATAACTCACGACGCCGGACAATTTTTTTTTCTTTCCAAAGGACCGTTATTGAGGAACATAATCCTACGATAAAACTAAGAAAATTTTGAAAGAATTTCTATGAATGTTGATAGAATAAACACTTCGAAAGACTTGTATTCATTAATCCATATATTCGAAGAATTGAACGTGAATCAAAAATTAAATCCAGTTTAAATCCACTTTTCTCATTGTCAGAGCTGTTCAACTCACTTTGAGCAATTTTTCTTAAGTGCATAAAAAAACAGTCATTTTTTTAAACCAAATTTAAATAAATTGTTCACACTAAGAACCATGAAAAATTCTCATTTTCTAGCCAACAAAAAATCCACACTGCTAATCTCTTCTAACGAAATTACTGCGGGTTATTAACCTATGATGACTTATGGTTTGTTACCTCTTTTCTATGAATATATGTATGTATGTGTTATGTATCTATATATATGTAGGTATGTATATATATATATATATATATATGTAGGTATGTATATATATATATATATATATATATATATATATATATATGTCAAAATTTTGACGCATTTTGGTACATTTCTGTTTAACTGTTTACTGCTTGCCCAAGCGATACAGACTGTGTTTGATGCGCTGCCAAAATTATAACTCATGACGATGGACATCTGAAAGTTTGATTTCCGGAGGACCGCTATGGAGGAACGTAATCCTAAATTAAAATTAGAATTATATCCTGAATTATCTACGGAAGGAGCTTATAGTTTTCAGGAGCTTAAACTTAAAGTTTTACTTAATTCATTACCAGTAATTACACTTTCATGAAAAATTTTGTTTATTAATGAGGTTCTATTACTTATTACTGAATTTATTTCTGACCTCTATAAGTTTCATGGAAGTAACGGACATAAATCATCTCTTATAGATATATTTGTTTCAAATCGGCTTACCCTGTACATGTTGCAATACCCGAATATAATAGTATTTCATATCCCACCTTCTGTTTTTCTCTGTGGTAAATGTTGACCTAACCAAGCCACCAGCATTCCCAAATTTTAATAAAAGTGCAGGGAACAGTGGAGAACTTTTATATTTATAAGCCAAATTCTCCTGCCTGAAGCATAATAAATAGGACTCTGTTGTACTAAATAAACATCTTAACCACCGAAATGTACGGAAAATTTTCGTCTCATCGATTTCATTTAACGCAGGATTACATTCCTCCGTAACGGTCCCCCGGAAAGCAAAATTTCAGACGCTAAACCAGTCCGTCGGTTGCGAGTTATAATTTTGGCAGCGCGCCATACCCAGTCTGTATCGCTTGGGCAAGCAGTAAACAGTTAAATAGAAATGTACCAAAATGCGTCAAAATTTTGACACATACACACACACACACATATATATATATGTGTGTGTGTATGTATATACGTACGTATATATAGATACATATATACATAACACATACATACATATAATATACATACAAAAGAGGTAAGCAATGATAAGTAATCTTACGTTAATAACCCGCGATAGCTTCGTTAGAAGAGACTACCTGAAAATTTTTAGTATAATTGATTTTTGCGGTGATTGTGTAATTACGATTACTAAATATAGATGGAGATAAGAAGGAAAATCTTAAATTTATCTTTTAGTGTACATCTCCAGACTTGGACCTATGTTTCGTCCTTGTTACGTGCATCTCAGCAAGCCCTAACCGATGAGCACCCCGGGGAGAATGGGATTCGTAACGCGAAATTTCTCTGAATTTTTACCGACGTCTGACAAAATAGAATTATCCAGCCCATTTCGTATAGAACCAGCATCTATAACATATTGTGGTATATTCATATACGTAGCTGCTTCTGACATTTTTTTTTTTTTGGGGGGGGGGGGTACGAATTGAATTCAGTTAGGGCCCTCCAGCGCATTGACTGCCGGACTGTCCTTAAAATATGAAATATTATGATTTTATTAAAAATGGAATAACAATAGAATTGATGTTTGAGTAGTATTCAAAAGTTATGCAATGGGAAAAATAAACATAATATAAATAAAACGAGAAAAAAAATATAGCATCGAATTTTAGTTATGGATCATATCGTTGTTAAAAACTATGTTAAGGCTAAGGGCATAATCGGAATCTTCAGTTTCACAGTTTGAAAAAGCAGTAAAAAAACAACTTTCTTGAAAGTTTTCTACAATTTTCTGATTTTGACTGAACTTCTATTAACGTTTTAATATATTTCACGTTAAGTTGGGGGAGGCACGTGCCCCCTCGTACCCCCCCCCCCGGCGATACGCCTATAGGTATAATAGAGCGCGAGAAGATGACAATTTTGCAAACCCTCCCCTCAAAAAATTTTACTTCGCACTTGCGCTAAATCGAGTCACTGCGGATATGCACCGATGGGCGGTAAAGAAACTTACCGCCCAAAGTTTCAACAAAGATACAAAAGTGGCGGACACTTGAACAAAGATACAAAATGACAATGGTACAAAGACTATGAACAAAGATACAAAAGTGGCGGTAGGCATTAAAAGGTTGACGACCCCTGCTTTATAGAATAAACACGTACTGCCAGGTTAAACAGATAGGTATTCAATTGCTGCGAGCCAGGGAAGCTTAAATTCCCCCTGCATAAATATTTCTCCCTCGAAGAAAAGAGATTTTAAATTAATTAAAACGATCCGAAGTTTTCTGATTCCGTTTGATCCAATATATCTTTTTCAAGTACGTCATTAAAAGCTACAGCGTGCTCACACAAAACTCTCTTCTTCCGAATGACAAAGGCTGAGCGGAAATAAAGGAACAAAAAAATATATCCCGGTCATTTGAAACTTTCTTTTAAATGCTAAGCATAAACAGTTTTTAAACAGAACGGAAGAGATTTTTTTTATCTGTTAATAGTTTTTTTTATTCCTCTTGTTATCATAATAATAAAGGGATGCGGGCATAGAGAAAAAAAGCTTATTCTAAATACTACTATCGTACTATAAGCCTATTTGAAAATACAAATAAAAAATTTAGCTGTTTTAAGCCGTAGATATTCTTTAGTTTACTTTCTCTGTTTAATAAATGTATGTTGTTGCCGTTGCCCTCAATAAGAGAATGTCAAAGGGCATGATAACTATAGGTTGTAATAGAACCTTAAGTAAATTGATGCGTGCATGTGTTGGGGCATGCAAGGAAACATAGAGAAATGGCCTTTGCCATAAATTTATTCCACAATACTAAAAATTCTTTTAAAGTGAAATAGATAATGTTCCCCTTCATATTATCACTTAATACATGATGAATAAGAAGCGTAGACAAACTATTCACTCAAAGTAATTATTTATAGGATTCTTCGGGAGACACTTACTATTGTTGAAGAATACAGCAATGAAGGATTTCGTTGACAGGGACCCACATCATGTCATATTCAGCATCAACATGTCAGATTCCAGGAATTTTTGCTAGACACCGAGACAGCTCAATCGGCACTCTATATCGTCAGACCTCCAGGGAACAGCAAGCCAAATTTGTCGAACTTCTCACATTTTTTTCTGGGAGGGGCTGTTGTCCGTTTACAGGGGTCATTTTGGCCAGCCCCTTTTTCTCTTATCGGACAGTGGGCTGCCTTTACCTTAACAGTTCCTGCCCCAATTGGTCCCTTATTTCACTGCTCTTGTTCACAGTCAACCAAGTACCTCCCCACCATAATTTTCGTTTGGTATACCACTTTGACCACTAACTGAAAGGATTATTGTGGGCCATAAAATAATGTCACCATCTGTCTTGCAACATTTATATTCTTTTGATCGCTATCAATGGCCACACAGACATCTTTTATTTTATGCCACCTTAGTGTTCCTCAAGTCTTTATTTTTTGCCTCTGGTGTTGTTATAAAAGTTTTATTATTCACCGTCTCTCGACCACACACCGCGGTGAATTATAACATTCAGTTCTTCTACAATAACGCGCTTCTACAATAACATTGAAGCAAGAGCGTTACGTAGCGTCAGCATTAAAATTTTTAACTAATCACGGGGCTCAATTCATTGAACACGTGATTCGTTAACCAAATCATGTCAACCATCTCGGCGCCAGCGAAATAACGTAACGCAACGCTCCGAATGCAGTGTGAACGGGGCCTGAAAGTCTAAAAATCTTCTCCAGCTGTTGGATTATTATCTTTAAATCTTCTGGGTTTTACAAATATATATTATGCTATAATGTGCAATGAAACATAACTCAAAAGTTTAAATTCAAAATGTATATATTCTTTAGTTTTTCTATATATGCTCGATATCTATTGCGCTGTCATGTGCATGGAAAAATAAAAGTAAATTTTTGCCAAGTAATAAACCATTCCTTTATTTTCAACTTTTATGGCTAAAGTAATTGTCTCGCTATGATCTGAATCTGAATGGTGTCATAAATCTAAAATTATTTTGTTCACTTTCTGCTTTTTAGAGTATATCATAGTTTTTATGATAGTTCGATATTCCCGTTTTGTAAAGTCAAGGTCGAAAATATATGTACACTAGGATTAAAAAAGTCACTGCAAAATCCGTGTTTAAAAAATAAATACAGTTGATCCCGGTTAATTGGACCACTGGTTAATCGGATCAGCTGCTTATTCGGACCGAATCCCGCCTTGTAACGTTTGCATGTTCGTGTAAAGGGGACCAGCCTGTTATTAGGACCAAAATGATCGCGTCCCTATATGGTCCGATTAACCGGAATCGACTGTATTTTTTTTAACACGGATTTTGCAATGACTTTTTTATCCTATTGATTTTATGTAAGGATTATTTTGCATAAAAGACTCTTGAGAGAAAATTGAAATTTTGTTTGAGGAAATTTTACATTTAAAATTTACAGTTTCATTAATTTTTGTAAATCTGATTCATCAGTATCTCTTTTTAATATTTTTGCCACTTTCGGCCATAGCATAGGTTTCAAAAAACTTTTCTTACATGACTTTAGAATTTATTTTATCGTAGGATTACGTTCCTCAATAACGGTCCTCCGGGAAGAAAAAAAAAGTGTCCGTCCTGCGACGCGAGTTATAATTGTAGCAGCGCGACAAACACAGTACCAGTAAACAGTAAAACAGAAAAGTACCAAAATGCGTATAAAAAAGAAACAAAAATAGTTAAGCAATGATAAGTAATCCTACGTTAATAACCCGCGGTAGTTTCGTTAGAAGAAACTACCTGTTTTTTTTTCTTTATAACTAGCCGCTGCGCGACCAGAATGGTCGCTTTTATAAATTACACCCCTCTCTGTACGTACTATTTTTAAAAATCAAGATATCTATACTTTATCATTACATCAAATAAGAAATTGTTGGGGAAAACATTTTCACTTAAAAATGGAGTAAAAATTCAGCAAGTACTAAAATATAGCGTGGATTTTATCACTCTCTGTTTGTAGTATTGTCACAATTCAGATATCTACACTTAATCATAACAAATAATAAATTGTTTGGAAAATGTCTTCACTTATAAAATGGAGTAAATATTAAACAAGTGCTGAAAAAGTGTAGAGAATTAACTATTACTGGCTATTGGTTGCTATGCCGGCTACGATTAAGCCTAACCTCGCTATCATAATATACGCTCTCTCTTTCACGCCTCTCTCTTAATAAATTACTTCTTCTTCGCTTTCTTTCTTCAGACTGTTCCCAATTTTCATTTGATCGTGCGGCTTACTTTCTAGCATTCCTGATTTCAGTTCGTAAATCCATGTTAACACGCGGTTGCAAATTGCGGACGGCCGCTAATGTTTTCATCTCGCAGTTGCAGCCGTTGCCATTCGGGGTGTAGAAATATCGTCGATTTTTGTTCCGCATACCTACGCGTTTTATATATACAGATTTGCAATTACTTTAAAAAGAAAATTTAAGTTAATTCTGTTTTTTTTTCCGTTAAAGGGCAAAATAATTAATCGTTTACAGTAATATTTGCTTCAAAAATATTTTCAGAAATTTTCTTTAAATAAATTTTCGAAAACAATTTAATGAAAATAGAGGAAAAAAATAACTCAGCACAAAATTTCGTATAGGTGCCTTTCAGGAAATATATCCTTACAAGGAAGCAAATCCTAGATATATCCTTTGAAAGATAGGAAATTCTGAAAATTTCTTATCCGCGATAAACAGGCTTACTGTTCAGATGTCCAACACGATATGCGCAAATAATACAGCATAAAATGTACTCTCTGGTATTGTGTGATCGGATAATTATGCTGTTTGTTTAATATAACTGTGAGAGCTCTCTTGTATGTTAAAGCTCAAGAAAATAAATTTGAGCCTTTAACGAGAATTTTGACTCTTAGGTGAACTTTGCCTCGGGCATATTAGATTTTGGCCAATTTTCTATATTCAAGTTATTTTGACAGAAGTGAAAAAATTAGATTAACTTTTGTCACTCAAAAAAAATAACCGCCTGTTCTTGCATGTGAATGTAATTTTATCCAGTGGATCTGAAACTTTTTTTTATTTTTTTTTGTCATGAATAATAGTCAAATTCACCTCACTTGGTCAAACTACTAACTGGTACATTGCGCTCTAATTTTTCTCAAATTGACATTTTTTTTCTCGTGTGCGCCACTGAGACGCCCGGTGGCGTAGTGGTTAAAAGCGTCAAGCTGCCACTCCAGAAGTCCAGGGCTCGACCCTGTGATTGGGCAAGGTCGACTCGTGGCTTTCATCCCTTGAGTGGGTCGATAAAATGAGGAGCAAGTATGCTTGGGAACTAACTCTGAGGGTCCCGCGTAAGGTAGACCACCTGACCGAGACATATGCTGTATGGCACCCCAAGCCCTAAGGTGATGAAAGCGGAGATGGGCACCGCAGGCCTTGGTCCACAATGCTGAAGAAGTAATTCGGACTGTTGTGCCATGAGTAAGTTAGTACGGCACTGGATACAGTCGTATCTAAGCTGGGTATAGTCACGTTTAATCTGTAATCAGGAAAGTCCCTGCAAGGGGTTTATAGGTATGGGAGGAGGGTAGAAGTTCATCAGATGGCGACCTAAGGTGCTCGGTAAAAACTATGGTGACAGCAAAATGTTGGCATTAGACCTGAGCTACACTTTTCCCCTCTGGGCGGCATTTTTCCCATTTGCAACCTTTAATGAACCTGATTAGGTTTCATACTGAGCAACACACTCCGTTGGCCCAAAAGGAAATTTACGTTGCAACGTTTGTGGATGGTTGCCGTTGACAGAACTTCCAGAACCAAATATGGGCCAATTACAAAGATTTTTCCTGGGCAGTTTAATGGCAGTTTTTAAGAGATTATTTTCAGTTGAGCCACAACAATTATAAAATGTTCTTGTCCCAACTGCAAATAATAATGTTGACCCAACAATTATAAAATGCTACCGCCCCAACTGAAAATAAGTGTTGTTGGCCCATCAATCATAAAATGTTGTTGTCCCAATTGCAAATAATACTGCTGGACAAATATAAAATGCTGCTGCCCCTACTGCAAATAAATGTTGTTGTCCGAACTGCAAATAATACTGTTGACCCAAGAATTATAAAATGTTGTTGTCCCAACTAAAAATGAGAGTTGAACTGTTCTCCCAATGGTTTGGCCAACTGATAGCCAACCGTTGGGTGAGCTGCAATGCCTATCGCTTTTCAACATAACCCCAAAGGCCAAGTGCAACTGTCGGCCAACTATGCTAAAAACGATTACCCAACAATTTCACAATATTCTTGTGTTACTTGGAATCATGCCAGAAGGCATTAGTAACAGCAACAACAAATCCCTCTCGTGCACCAATGCCACGCGTACCATACAGTTTGAGCACAACTTACCTAGTCTACCTTTTATGCCAAATAATTACAAGATGGAAAATATAAATCCTTTTATCTGTTTTGAACTTTGCTTCCCCAAGGATTCGATACTTAATAGTCGCGGACTGATTCCAACCTGCAATTGAGCGAGAGAAAGGCTTAAATTTCCCCTACATAAATATTTTTTTCACTGAACTGAAGAAAGGAGACTCTACATTGATTAAAACGATCCGAAATTTTCTGAATTATTTTGATCCAGTGTATCTTTTTTTTAAGTACGTCATTAAAAGCTACAAGGTGCGCACGCTGAACTTTTTCTTTCAAGTAAAGGAACACTGATTAGAAAAAAAAGGAATAAAATACCTTACCCGGTCATTTCAAACTTTATTTTGAATGTAAATAAATACATATTTTGAGAGGAACACATGAAAGGATTTTTTTTTTACTCTTAGTGAAAGGCTGAGATTTATTTATTTAGTTTTGTATCATTTTGTTATCATAACAACGTTGGTTATGGAGATTTTTTTTTATTAAAAAGTATTCTAAACACAGCACTAAAATGATGAATATGTGATTTTAAATTATCGGATTTCGAGAATATGAATTCAAAGCGTAAAAATACTGGAATTGTAACCCTCCGGTTTTCATGTTGAGTTAAGACTTATATTGAATGGAAATGAATCTTTTATGTATCCGCATACATTTAATATAACATTTTGATTAAAATGCGGGTTTTTATTTCTTTATCAGTAACAAACCCAAGTCTTGTTTAAGGGGACAGTGAACCTTCAAACCTAACTGTATATGTTTTCAATGGATTTGCTTGAAATTTGAATATGTGATTAGTACCAAAGATATGTAAAAGTGGTTAAAATTTAATGATGAAATATTGATAATTTATGAATTATTAATTATTAATTATATAAAAAAATGCCCTAATTAAAAATGTTCCATGCGCATTTCTTTTGCATATAATATGGTAAATTTTATTTACAGGATACCTTATAGAACTAACAATGAAACTTATTACTTATTTTAAGCATTCATTAAAAATATAATGAGAAAAAAATAATAACAGTGATAACACCCTTTTTATTACGCAAAATACCTCTAAATCATCTTTTCAAGTACAAAATTTAGAAATTCTGAGCTACGAAGCATAATTATTTTCAATAAGATTTATTTGATATACAGTTAAGTATATAAAACTTAAATTTCAAAGCAATACGGTAATTAGAAATGCGCCTTGAGCAGTTTGAATATTCGTATGACATGAAAATTTTTATTTTGAGAAAAACACATTTAAAATTATTGCTATTAGTAACCACATAATATCTAAACCAAATACAAATGCCTATAACTAGGAAAGTAATTACAGAAATTAAAAATTCTTTTTTCAACACATTCCTACTCGTCTGTAGTTTCACAATTCAATAAAATAAAAAAATCGAATTTTTGAACACATTTCACAATTTTGAAAGTCCATTGTCACCTTAAATTCCATACTTGTCACGCGTAAGTAACGAATAGGTTTTTCAAACGGTTTGACTGTTAGAGAAATATGGTGTGGGGTCAGTTATTTTATTAATGTCATTTTATATCTTAGTGGACTGTATGAGAATCCATTAACAAAAATATTTAATGTTCTTGTTTAAGTGCAATTAATCAATCTTCTTACTTCTTTTAAATAAGGCAATACTGGAATGGCTTACATTTAGCATCATCTGAATAATACTTTAGTAATAAGTCAACACTAAAAAATTTAGTCCGACGCATGTATTCTTAAAATGCATTTACTAATTGACATCATTTTAACACATAACTGTTGAATTCCTCACACACTGAATAACCCTTCAGAATTAGGTTTTACAAAATGAATAATTGACTGCAAAATGTCAACGTCTTGAACAATAATCTGCACAGAATCTTTAACAAATAATAAATAAACGGAATCGCATCCAACATAGCGATTTTTGAATTCTTACATGACATTGCTTAGAATAGAATATACACCACAACAGAATAAACATTTCTAAGTCATTTTCTTGCCTTTAATAAGAATCGAATGTGCAAAAACAAAATAATAAAAAGTTACATACCAGTTGACCAGAAACTTAATTAAAATGCAAATTACAAACAATATAATGAATAAAATGAAACAATTATTATAATGAATTATTTAAAAGTTAAAATAAAAATAGTAGGTATTTTATGAAGACTGAATATATGGTAAAAATTTATTTTTAACTATTTCGCAGAAAAATATTGTCATGACGCTAAATATTATATGGCGAAATGTTATGCTACATATTTTGTTCCTGAAGTATTTAAAAATATCTTTCAAGTATTTACCAAAACATACTCTGCTCGTGATTCTACTTTTGAGTTTCACAATGGAATTACAAATTGAAAACTCTTTTGAAAGTGCTTCGGAATTCAATTGTTTTGTGAAGAAATGCGATAAAGAGAAATATACATGGGTAAAATCCAAATAACTATTAATCAGCAAATATGTTTATATTGCTAGTAAGCAATACCTAATAAATAAATACCGTCTACAACTTCAAAAATTAAGATATGGTTTTTATACACACAGTAAAATGTACTATTATAATGACAATTAATTTTAATATATATATATATATATATATATATATATATATATATATATATATATATATATATATATATATACACTGAAGTGCCACTGAATTAGGGATACCTAGCTAGTAACAGGTTGGGCCTCCTCTGGCCTTCATAACGGCTGCCACACGACGAGGCATAGATTCAACAAGTTTCTGGAAACGTTCCACGGGAATGGCTTGCGAAATATTGACTAAAGCTGTCCATAATTCAGTAGGGTTCTTTGGTGCTGTGTGATGGCCTTTCACGCCTTGTTCCAAAACATCCGAAAGAGGCTGAATAGGATTTAAGTCTGGGCTTGTAGGTGGCCAATTCATGACAGAGAAGTCAGAGGAATGCTCATCCAACCAGCCAGTAGCCAACCGGGACTTGTGAGAGTTACAGTTGTCTTGCTGGAAAACTTCATTACCGTGCGGATAACAGTACAGCATAAATGGATGGAGGTGATCACCCAGCAACTCTACGTACCGAATTACATTGAGGGAGGTTGGTACACGCACCAAAGATCCCAAACTGTGCCACGAAAAAACACCCCAGACCATGATTGAGCCACCATGCCCTTGTACAGTTCCAGCCAGACATGCATGATCCATGGCTTCAAGAGCCTGACGCCATATTCTCAGCCTCCCGTCGGCGTTAAGTAGTCGGAATCGAGACTCATCACTCCATGCTACTCGTTTCCAGTCCTCTACACTCCAGTCTCTGTGCTCTCTTGCCCAGGCAAGACGTGCAGCCCGATGGCGAGTATAGAGCAATGGTACTCTCGTAGGTCGACGGCTCCCGAAACCCATACGGTGAAGGGACCGTTGCACAGTCCGTTTACTGACTGTACGACTGGCACCGTCATTAAACTGGGTCGTAATTTGAGCTAATGGTTGGCTTCGCTGGCTACGTACAATACGCCTGAGCCGTCTCTCACCACGCACTGTCAAGGCTAATTGTTCTCAACGATTGCTCAACAATCGTTGAGTCTTGTTGCTCAACGAGCTGGTCTCAACGATTGCTCAACGATTGCTCAACGATTGGTACAACGATTGCTCAACGATTGGTACAACGATTGCTCAACGATTGCTCAACGATTGGTACAACGATTGCTCAACAATCGTTGAGCAATCGTTGAGTGACAAGGCATTCATTCAATCATAAAAATGTTTATATTCCTAGAGCGTTTCGTTGACTGGTGGTACATTTTATTTATAGCTTCACATTTGGTCACATTTTGCAAAAGATAACACACTCAAACCGACCGGAACCTGCCGCAGCAACACATAAAAACGAAAACAGGGAAATAGCGCACTAAATGAACATCTTAACAAGACAGTGCAGAAAAAACAAAAGCTGCGAAAAAGACGCTCGCTCGCTCGAAGGCGAGATCGCTGAAACTTTTAATTGGTTAGTGGAGATCATCTAACCTCACACATCAGATGAGGTGATTCTCGTAGAAATTTCCAGAAGCATTGCGTCATACTGTTCTTATAAACAACTTTGTCTTTACACGTGCATTAGGGGATAATCTAGTCGGTTACTTTGGTGATCTTGAGACCAGAATTTGGATTAAGGGGCGATATTTTGAGATAAAAAGGGAAAATTTCGAATAGGTGTTTAACTAATGAGGGTGGAATGATATTATTATTATATATATATATATATATATATATATATATATATATATATATATATATAAGAAAATCCACGGTTAAAAAATAAAAGAAGAAAACAGAATTAGAAAAAAAAGAAGGCTTATAAAATAATGTTTGTTCATTTCTCCTTTCAGGTGAGTCCAAACACTCGATAAAAGTGACTACTGAGATTTGTAAAAGATGTATTATTAGTTGTTTATTTCTGCCATGTTTAAGTCACGCACGTATGGAAACAAATATTAACAACAGTCGAGAAGAATGCTTAATATATAACCTATATTTTCGGTTTTAAAGCCTAAATAACTGATATTTGTGTTGATCCCTAGACGCCCAACAAAGTGAGTACATGCACACAATGAGAGGCAAGTACAAACACACAATGAAAGTGATTGCAGATTTAAAAGGTAAGTCATTCGCTTTTGTTCACGTCATGTTTAAGGCAAGTGCGTGCAAATACACATATAAATAAACGAGAATATTTATTTTTATATAATCTACATTTTCCCTCTTAAGGTATAAATTACTGATATTTCTGACGACCTGTAAACGTCTCGCAAAGTGAAAACACACATTGAGAGGCAAATATGAAAACACAATAAAAGTGACTATAAATATATAAAAGGTGCAACATAAGCTTATTTGTGAATGTCCTGTTAAACGGACGTGAGTGTGGAAACAAATACACACAAACGAAGACGTATGATTAATATATATCTACATTTCCTCTTTTAAGGCCAAAATTACTGATATTTCTGTTGAGCCCTAAATATGTCTTGCAAAGTGAGCACAAACACACAATAAAAGTGACTATACATATATAAAAGGTGTATACTTAGTTCTTTGTTTATGTCATGTTTAAGGTACATACGTATGGAAACAAATATTAAAAAATGAGAAGCATTTTTAATATATAATCTACATTTTCCCTTTTAGGCTGACCCCTAATCGCCCTGCAAACGGAGCTTAGATATGGGTGAATAATCCTTAAACGCTTTTATGGTTTTTTCGGATTCTCAGATATTGTCCTAAAGAAATCTTATTTATTCTTACTCCATTAAATAAATCATCTAAATGTTAAAAAAAACTCCATTATATTGTTGAAAACATCTGCCGTAATGATGCTCCACACTTAAAGGGCCGAAAACTTGTTGAGAGCTTTCTCTGCACGCGAAAACATTATCCGTGTTCAAATTTCCCTAAATAAATATTTCTCCCTGCGAGGAAGGGATTTTAAATTAATTAAAACGATCCCGGGCCTTCTGAATCCGTTTGATTCAATAAATCTCTTTCAAGCTCCGTCATTAAAAGCTACAAAGCGTGTACACTCGAGGCCTTTTCAATTTTAACAAAAGCTTGGCGGGAAACGAGAAATAATAATAATAATAATAAAAAATTATTTCTTGGACATTTAAAGCTTTTATTTAAATGTAATTTTCCGTTAACCATCTTGAAAATGAAATATTTTTTAAATACTTTTTTTAACATTAAAGAGAGCTACCGCTTCATAACTAGGCTTTTTCTTCGAAAAATGCTTTTCCTTTGAACATTGCAAAAGGACGAAAATTGCTGAAATCTGTCATCAAAATAATGGAGAATTTAGATGAATTGACAAAGAAAGGCTAGTGATAAGGTCCAAATAATTAGCACTCTAGTAAAACAGGTAGTATCCTAGTGGTAGCGTGTTGCTTTCGGTACTGAGGTTTCTCGGATAGTATCCCGAAAAGCACCATGAAATACCTTTGTGTCTAGGCCGGATATGGGCACGTTAAATCCATAGACTGGAGAGTCCGTCTTTGAGGTCAGTGGGTGGAGAAGGTACAATCCCCCAAAATGTCACACCCGGGGGTGCTCTGTCAAAATTGAGGTGGCACCTAGCTGCGGCCTCGTACACACAATACGGATTCGGTTTTATAATCCTTTCGGTTTTGTCGTTTCGTTTACAGCAAACTATGTATTCTGATTTGTACGTTCACACGTTGCGGTCGAAAACCGTATACGGGAAACAACCGAATCGCTAGCACGTGTCGTTCGATTTTGTCTGCCGAAACCGTATAGAGGGAACAGCCGAGGGGCCGCTTCGGTTGCCACTGGCGTATAGAATTGAGAGGGGGAGAACACAAGATTCGGTTGTTTCGAAGGAAACGTACACCAGTGCCGAACTACACTGGAATGATTGCAGAGATGTTCCGTGCTGGCGGGAAAACCGTATACTGTAAAAAAAAAAATCGGAATTATGTGAACGCAACTTTCGGTTCACACCGAAACGGTTAAAAAAAAACGAAACCGTATCGTGTGTACGAGACACAAGTCGGATTCCGACCCTTTTGGTGCTATTAGAAACCGGAGCAGCACCAGTCGTACCGCAAGCTTATATAAACCTGGTCTGAAATGCATTCCTGCCAGAGGGACATAAGCAACAGCAACCAGCAACGACAACGTGATTCTGAGAAGTGGTTTTATAACAGAGACCCTAATGTGAAACAACTCGACATATAACCAGTCAAATTCGGTTTACATTACAAGTCCAAGCTGGAACTATGAAGGAATACCCTAAATGGGAGATACGTACTTGTTGTATGGTAAATTTTGTATCCAAAGAAATTTACCAAAAGCTATGATCATTGTACAGTGAAAGTTCTTTACGGCGGCCAGTAATGGTTCGGAAAGAAAATGACCGTTTTGAGGGGTGGCCGTCGAAAAGAGGTTTCTTCCTTGACACTGGTTCTAGGGAATCTTTAATCGGTTCTTAAGAAAATAAGCCAGTTTAGAGGGGTGGCCGTCGAATATGGGTGGGCGGCTAGAGAAGTTTCACTATTAATTTAATTATTATATTGTATAGCATTAACTGAATTGAAGAAGTACTAAACTGATCCCGATATCATCCTATCCGATTCATAAACCAGATCACTAAGTTTATCAATAACATCATCGGATGGTAGCGTGGGACATACATATGTTTGTACATTTTTTCTCCCAAAATGTGAAGAATTACTAATAATAATTAATACTAATAACAGAAACAATTCTGTACATATAGTCTTGAAATTGTTTTTGTTATTAGTAATTCTTTACTAAGAATTACTAATAACAGAAACAATTTTGTACATATAGTCCTGAAAAGAAATCAACTTCTAGCTAAAGATCTTAACGTTAATCAGCAGGTCATTAGCTATCAATTCAAAATCTTCCAAGAGAGAGGTAGTAAATGAAAAATTATTGTTATCGACTTACCAACAGTGTCTTAAAGTTTAGATGGTAAAATTCATGGTTCCATCGGTAGCTTCTTTGCAGAGAGAGGTTACTTAAATCCATAAGAGCTCATGAAGGATCTCAAATATTCCCCCAAAATCAAATATTTATCACATTATCGAAGCTAGAATACGAAAAAGAGGAAGTCTACCATCTTCTGCTGCTCATGTTAAAAACACAATATTTAATTGCGTATACTGCAATAGAAGTATGTAAATCTTGATTTGGGAAGCCTATATTTAGTAATGTAAATTCAAAGTGATGATTCATTAAAATTTTAAAGCTATTTTTTATCAATGATTTTGTTAGAATGTGCTTCTGAAGATTATTATCAGAATTATTTAATTAGAAATCTCATAAAATTATTTAAAGATTATAATATACCATAGATGTGGACTCTGCAGTAGATTCACTACCGTTCACAGCCCTTTCTTTAGAAAAAGTTACTGAACAAGTAAAACTTTCTTTACAATGCAAGATTTAAGAAAATCAGTAAAAAATCAGTAAAAAGTTGTAATGTTTGCTGCTGTGCAATATCTGTTCTTCCCAACCAGCAGCCTACGCAGAAATTCTTACTGTGAATTATCAGGAAAGAGCAGTTTTGATCAATCAGTGCAAAGCTTAAACAAACAATAATTACAAGATAAAAAGAACTTTTTATATACCACATTTTAAATTTTCTGTTGAATCATATAAACTAATTGCACAAACCTTCACTTATTTTTTTTTCACTTTCCTTTATTTAATTTTAATCACTTTTTACTCGTTTCCACTATTCACAGACTTTATAAACTGCTAACTTTTATATTTTATTAAAATTTTTCGCACAATATTTTGTAAACAAACTAAATTCACATGTATTCTGTTTTCAAAATCGCCAAACGCCATTACGCAAAAGTGCAAGCATTGAATTCGATCGAAGCTCCATCTTGCAGATTTTTTCCGAACTAACTTTCCATACAAAAGAAAATTAACTGAAAATGAAGTCAATTCTGCTTAAAAATGGCTAGAAGTATTAAAAGAATGCATTTCCATCGTGTTCTGAGCTATTCTAAAAGTTTCAAATGTCTAGCTAGTCGGGAAGTTAGTTAAAAATCGATTGCAAGATTTGTACTGGACAAACACACACATAAACAAGAAACCGAGTTAATAAAAACGTGGTAATAAAGAAATAAATACAAAGGAATACAGAAAAAAATTGATACATTTATTTATAACTAAATTTACTTTACTATATTTATTAAATCAGAGTCGAAAATCGAGATGACGAGGGACTTTTGCCATTTCGCCTAGGAAGTTTTGTGTAGGACATTTATACAAGGTGCGACCATTAATTTTCAGGACTGATCTAATAACTCCAGAAAAATTTTACATGAAATGCATACCCATTTAACATGTTTCGAAGTAACTCCCCCCTGCCGTAATGCACTTCTGTGCTCGGCTGTATAAGTTTCGGAAACAACTTTCAAAGTGCTCTTTCGGAATGCTCTTTAATGCGGACGTCACCGTTTTCTTGATGACTTCGACATCCTCAAATCTTGTTCCCTTCAGCAAATTGGCCCAGCATGAGGTCGTGGAGATACAGCATCCTCCATACTCTGTGGAGATACAGCATCCTCCATACTCTCTGAACTTAGCACTAGCAGATTTTTTTCTAGTTTCCAAAACTGAAAGATTTGCTGAAGGGAACAAGATTCGAGGATGTCGAAGCCATCAAGAAAACGGCGACGTCCATATTAAAGAGCATTCCGAAAGAGGACTTTAAAAGTTGTTTTCGAAACTTATACAGCCGAGCACAGAAGTGCATTACGGCAGGGGGGAGTTACTTGGAAGCATATTAAATGGGTATGTGTTTCTTGTAATATTTTCTGGAGTTATTAACCAGTTCCGGAAATTGAACCACCTTGTATTTCTATGCTTGTTAAACAGAACAAGGCCATCCAAGCGTTCCTCACTGGTGGTGTTTCTCAAATACGTTCAACTTCCTGAATGTTGGGAATCCCAACTTTCAACTTCCCCCAAGTTTGTGAACACCATTGTGTTCCAGGTAAAGTTGGTTAAGTGGGCATTTTAGATTTAAAAGTGACTGTTAGTTGATCTGTCTTTTATAGTTTCAGATTATGACGCAACTTCACTAGATAAGAGAAATCTCTTGTAATTCTGATTCCTTTATCCATATTGTGTTTGGGGGAAGTGCTATATCTTCCACTATATTTTACATTATATCCTACACAATATCTTAGTCAACACCCTTTCAGTGTAGCATAAGGGGACGTCAGCGGTCGCTGAAGCTTCTTGGGGCAACAAAAATTGCCTCTTTTTCCTCCGATATAAAAGCTACTGTAACTGCATGTAAAGAGAAGGTCTGCTTGAACTATCTAAAAATGGAAGTCGAAAGAGAACAACTCCATTAAATGCAGTAGAATTTTCTATTTTGTGGCAAATTCTGAGCATGAACAGAAACAAGGTTCTGTTATAATAAATAAATTCACATAGTTTAATAAATAATAGTCCTTACTCGCACTCAGGACCCGACTTTGACCCAATGGGGCCCTGGGCAAAGCAGACTTTGGGGGTCCCCTCAAAGGACGGAACCAGAGGGAGGCCATGTGCCCTCCCCCTCCAGGAGTAGATTTCCACATGAACATGTGGGACACTCACCAAGGCCCCCCCCCCCCCCATAAATTCGGACCGGAAATTAAAAAAATTTTCGACCAAAAAGTCAAACATTTGAAAAATAATAATTATAATAATAATGTGTTAATTAATTTAATTTTAATGTTAATAAATAAATTCAGGAAATTTTCTTTTGAAATGAATATAGTGAGTGCACTGTGCCCCCCCCCCCAGGATTTTTTTCTGTATCCGCCACTGCCCACCTTTACTGAATTAACCTAAAACCAAATTTTCAAAAATATGTACTACTTAATACTAAATTTGGGGGCCCCATAAATTTGGGGGCCCTGGGCAAGTGCCCCACTTGCCCATGCGGAAATATGGGCCTGCTCGCACTGTACTGATTACAACGACTAATTCCTTAGTAGTCATCCTGCTAAATCATATTTAAAAATAGGCACTCTATTACACTCTATTAGACACGCATTTACATTCTGAAAATAAATGTTTTCCCACTCGACAAGAAAATTTTAAATGGATTAAAATGATTCTGGTTTTTTTTTTTAAAAATACATTTGATTCAATAAACTTTTTAAGGGCATCGTTAACAGCTGTGTAAAAACGACGAATATTCTTTCTTTAAACGGAGATGCAGAATACGAGATGGAAATAAAAACCATTACAAAACATTTAAATCTTTCGATAAAAGTAAAGACAGAATACTGAATCTGGTTTTGTAGTGTGCTTTTTCCTCCTTTTACATTACTTTTGAATAGAAGGAGTATTTTTTGAAAAACAGCATTATAAATACTGCAGTAATGATATCTAAATATTCAATTTTACAATCGAAAATTTTATTTTTTAAAATATTAAAATGTCAGTATTTTTATGCTATTCAGTGAACATTGTAAAAATGGCTGGAGGTGTCGTGATAAATTATCTCCGTCATGAAAGAAAATATAAGGCTTTCATTCTAACCGAACTAATTGTTTTTCTAAGCCTCTAACAACATGGATTCCCCCACTTTTTTATGTTTTCGGCACCCTTGGAAATGAGCTTAGAAACTTGGGACATCCTTATTAGAATTTTAGTTTTTTTTCAATTTGAATAATATGTATTTTTCAATAATATGTGTCAGGAACATGTTGAATTTAATTTCAAATAAATATTTACTCCATTGCTGATTTTATTCATTTATTTAAATATATAAGTAAGAAACAACTCAACACAATGGAAAATACTAATACAGTTTCAAAAATAGCCATGGGATTCAGTACAGTATTACACTAGAGCAGGGGTTCTCAACCCTTTTCAATCAACGTACCCCTTTTTGTGTAACATTAACTATGCGTACCCCCAACAAAAACACTTTAGTGTTATTAAAATGTGTTATATATTTAACGTTTAACTGTTAAACTGTTAAAGTTTAATTGCGAATAGGTAGTTTAAATTAAAAGCAAGAAATTTTATTTTAACGGACATTTTATTACAAAGTTTCTATTAATCAGATATAAAAAAGTCTCAAATAATTAGTGGGAACGCTGGGCTTGTTTTTGTTTACAAATTTCATCAATGTTTGGCTCCAGCTCACTCCAATTTACTCCCGCCACAAACACAGTAGTAACGAGCGACATGTTTGCTTGCAGCTTTACTGATAGTTTTCAGTTTTAAATCATTACTCAAACTTTTGTCACAGTTAAATTCTAGTATGTATCATTATAATTTGGTATTATTTTTGTAGTTAACCGCGTACCCCTTACAGATTTTCGCGTACCCACAAGGGGTACGCGTACCACCGGTTGAGAACCATTGCACTAAAGGACTACAATGGAAATCTCAAGAAAGAGTTAGTTGTTGTTGTTGCTGTATCCAATCCCCTTGGTGGAGGAAAGCCTACACCAAGTCCAAGGACCTATGTCTTCAAATCCTAGGTCCATGGTGAAGGGTGGTAAGCAGCTTCACTTTAAAGCGAGGTACAACTAGGGCTGAAGTCTGTACTTGACCTCGAAGAACAACGATCCCGTAATTTTGAACAGGGTCAAGTGACGAGACCGGAATACTTGACCCCGCACGCCCAGAGGTTTTTTGTGAACTTGGAAGACATTGGAGCTACAAAAAGAGTTTAGTTTTTTAATGTGAGACTTGCAACTGATGCTTAGAGCACAAATGTCTGATATCAGTATTAAATGAAAAGAAAAGACAAAACCTTTGTGCTCGAGGAATAAACAGAAAATCCAACGTAAATAAAGCACAAATAGCAATAAGATGCAATTTTGCATACGGCCGTTCCGAAGCTACAAAAGAGCTTCTTCATCAGCGCAAAGAACGTAGTGGCAGCTCAAAAAGCCGAAAGTTTTGGGCTTTTTGAGCTGCCACTAAGTTCTTTGCACTGATGAAGAAGCTCCTTTGCAGTTTCGAAACGGCCGTATGCAAAATTGCACCTTATTGCTATTTGTGCCGTATTTATGTTGGATTTCCTGCTTATCAGTATTAGATGTTGCCGACGAAACACGCGTATCCTCAAGGCTTAGCAGTCTATTCCTTACTTTGTATTTTGTGATCGCCATATTAAAGAAGGCTTGCTCCCACAAATATCAAGTTAAAAGGGGCAAAAGTAGGTCTGTTGCTTTCTTCACTAGGTTATGGTACTCCTCTGCCAGTCCAAGCCAAAAAACAGCCACCGGTGCCTCACTTTTGGTAAAAGGGAACTAGCGCAGAGATTAATGAATTCATCTCGTTCGCTAGCTGAGTGCGTCCGTTTGTACTACAATCTGTCGGCTGTGATATTAATTAGTCTACATTAATGTTTATTTTAAGTACGCCCTACTAATATTTTTTCAAAAAAAAAAACTCACGTCATCCCTGGCCAATCTCACACACCGATTGGGAAGCGATGATCTAAACATTTTTTCTCACGACATATTGGGAAAAGGCTGAAGTAATCAAAATGAGGGAAAGAGATTTCTAAATTACAAGTATTAATAGAATTGCACTTTCAGAAACTTTTATTCAGATTTCTGGCACATCTCGAAATAGACAAGGGGTTTTCGATGGCTGTCATCACAAGAATACCATCAGCTTATCGCAACAAACAAATAACTTTAACCACACGTCCATTATAGAGGCGAATGAAATATTTTTTTTTCATACGGCTATGTTTGGAAATCAATCCATACAAATTACAGGCAGCATAAACAAGCAAAGGACAGGTAACGATAAAACAAGAACAAGTAACAATAAAAAAGAGAGCAAGATCAAGAAAACTCATACAATGCTTATCAGTGAATAGAGATGGTCACTTGTGGGTGTAAAAAGTTCATAGAGCGTTCATCGTGTTTCTAGAGTCCAAATTTGGAAAAGCCCAGGACTCTAGTTCGAGTCCTGGGCAAGATAATTGTTCTGCATTCGTACTGCCTGCTTTACAGATATAACATTCACTTGTGTATAGTGTGCAGTTTTTATTTAAATTTTCTGCCAAGCAATCATGTCCAGTTTTTAGTCTAAAGTTTGCCACTGATTCCATACGGGATTTATGACTGTAGTCTTTCCAGCTTTCCAGGAAAATCGTGCATTCATATCATGTAATTATTTTCTTTATATAAGACATTTATAAAGGACACTTCAGGACATACGATTCCCTGCATAAAAATCTATCGCTTTCAAAAATTTATAGTTATTCCTGGCATGTAACACTTCGTTGAATATTTAGCAATCTAGTCCTGTTGTCATCACAGGCGGCCCATTATTGTATATTCATACCAGCCAATGACAGAAGTGTAAATGTATGCTTTTTTTATGTGGTCCGCCACGTGAACCAATGTAAAAGGAAGCTAAGCAACTTCGATTTTAAAAGAATTTTACCTGCAAAAAGGCAATTTACCTGGACTTTGAAGCGATGCAGGGTAAGTGGTGGCAGTTAGATTTGCTCTTCACAACAGCAGGAGATATTGGAGCACAAGATATGGAACTGTTTACAAAAAATAACAGAATACTTTCAAGGTAGAAACAATTATAAAAACAGGTAAAATGTAATAAGCTAGGAGTGTTTATTGTCCAATGAACACTTCTAGCTTATCTATCAACACCAAAGTATCCAGTTACTTGGAGGCTGTCAAAAGAAGCTCCAAAGTATATGTAATCGAAATGAAGAAATATAAAAAATCCTATTAGTGACGAAGAGTATAACTTAAAATAAAAATATCTAAAATTCTACAATGGGTGTAAATGAAAAACCTTCGGAAATAGTTAACTAATATTTATGGTATGTACCACGGGTGACCTAACTGCAGCTCTTTGTCACTTTGCAGTTTTTTTCACATTTTTGTGCCTCTTGATACAATGTTTAAATCTTTTAATAAATTATACAAGAATTTCTTATGAATCACCCTCTGAATTTTTATAACTTTTCTTCGTTCAATTTTATTTTCACTGGTTAGATCAAAACTGTACAATTCGTAGCATATTTTTTTAAGTTTACAATACAAGTATATGCCAGATTTGAATAACTTGACAAAACAATAGAAAGAAAAATAATTATTAAATATATTGAAACAATTCAAATATAACTATTTAACTATTAAAAAATTTAATTATTCCAACCATTGGAAAATGATATATTTAAAGGGAATTTTTTTTTAAAAAGCTTTAAAATTTCTATCATATTTATACAACTTATTTCAGTTTTGGCTCTTCTAAGCATATACATTCCCAAATAGCTCTTATCCCTGGTATATAAGATAAATGCAATACAGAAAATCGAAAATATATTCAAAATTTTATAATTATTGCAAACAAAAATACGCAAACTTTTATCCAATTTCCCTGCCAGTCATGTCGTGGTATTTCTTCTTATAGATTGAACACTGGCAATTGAAGAGGCTTGCTGATAATCTCTAGAGTAACCAGAAGCACAGATAAAATATCACAAACCAAATACCAGTGGTACAGCTCACACGGCAACAAATCTATGCCGTTTAAAGACACTAACATTTTAAAGGCAATTCTGACTCCTTTAAAAATTATTTTTCCATGAACATATATGCTTCAGATTTTTATTGCTGTAATAAAATTTCCCCGTTGAATGTTATGCAGCGAATAAAAATTTTCAACTCTTCTGCCTTCCAGTTAGCTAGTCGAAAACTTACCCATTCTAGCGAGAATCCAGTCTTAAAAGCCAAGATCCGACCCTTTCTGCGAATTGTACGAACGCATAAATTCTAAAATATTTCTTCCCGGATGGAGGGGATTTAAAATTAATTAAAACGGCTTGAGATTTTCTGAATCCGTTCGATATATTAAATCTTTTTCCCCAAGTACGTCATTAAAAGTTGCCAGCGTGTAGACACAAAACCCTTTCTCGTTTAATAAACGCCGAGTAAAATATCTGTAAATAAAAAACCCATTTCGTCTTTATCTGGTCGCTTGAAACTTTTATTTAACGTGAAGTATGAATAATTTCAGAGAACTTATCAAAATATTGTTTTTTCTTTTCTTTTCTTTTCTTTTTTTGATTTTAATAGATTAATTTTTTTCCTGGTTGATGGAACTGTGAAAAATAGAAGACAGATTCTTTGTATGCAAAATTATTGCTTAATTGAATAAATGTATCATCCGAATATCACAGATCTATTTGGGGAAGGTTTGACCGATTTGTCTATAGCAGAGATCGATTTCTATGCTCTAAAATTCTATTGGTAATCAACTATAGGAATATGAAACTTCAATTTTAGTTATTTTTATATTTTCCCAACAATATTAAGAAAAAAAATTCAGGTAGTCTCTTCTAACAAAACTACCGCGGGTTATTAAGGTAGGATTACTTATTGTTGCTTACCTGTTTTGTATCTATATGTGTCTATGTGTTATATATATAGTATGTAACTATATCTGTACGTATGTATATATATGTAAGTCAAAATTTTGACGCATTTTGGTACTTTTCTGTTTAACTGTTTACTGCTTGTCCAAGCAATACAGACTGGGTTTGGCGTGCTACCAAAATTATAACTCGCGAGGTACGGACCGACGGTTTTAGCGTTCTAAAATTTTCCGGAGAACCGTTATGGATGAACGTAATCCTACGTTAAAAAGTTTAAAATTAAATTTGTTTTTCAATTTCAATTTGAGAATAAATTTTCAGTTATAAATTAAACTACCCGTAACCTTTGAGGTCCCTATTCATTGGATATTAGAATATCAAACTTATTTTAATTCTCCACTTAGGTGAAAATTTTAAACAATTATTTAGATAATACTGTATTTGATGCATTCACTGTTACCAATAAAGTGTTGTTTTCAACATAATTACAAGTTTTCATAACTTCTACCATGCATTATGAATTATTTAAACATTTTGTATTGCAGAAATATTGATAAAGATGTAACAATAAAAAAATTAATTTAGTAATTTTAAATTTTTAACCTTCTCTTTTATTAAAAGAGTTATTCATATACTTAGTTTTAAGTTTTTATAACTACTAATAACACTTTATGAAAAATTTAACTTTTTCAAAATTGCTTAAAAATAATAAAATAACAAAGATCTTGTTAAATGATAATGGATTTAATGTTGTAATATGATAATATACACTGATTAATAATTTTAATTTGTATACCTCCTAATCATACGCTATGAAGAAGTCACACTTAGTTTAGTACTGCATCTTAATTAAATTGATTAAATATTTAATTAAATGAATCTCAATTTACTGTATTCCCTTAAACTAAAACGCAGTAATACATGTTTGTAACTTCAAGTTTTCAGAACCACTAATCGCGTGTTATAAAGGAAACATTATCTACCATTATACAACGGTGAAATAGTTAAATATTTAGTTAAATGATACTTAATTTTCAAGTGATCTTTTGTTAAAGAAAGTAGTTTAAATATTTAAATTCAAGTATTAAATAATTTATTAAGCAGAAAATTTTCAATTTGCTGCTAATATAAACTTCCTGTTTCAGCCAAATGATGGCAAAGGGGAAATTTCAGATGGACTCGTGGTGGTCTACATAAAATGATGAACTCACTATGAAATAAAAATTAAGATATAACATGGAATCACATTTTACGTGACTCCCTAAACTATTTTCAGTCAATCTCTGTTCATTGCAAAGGGACTATGTTCTTAAAAATATAAAGCTATTAAACGCAGTTTTTGCTGTAATGAATTAGAGATAAAAGACTGTGTCATTTACAGATCTAACGAACTAATAGGACATCAGAAATGCTTTGATTACTGTTTAACTTACCTTAAGGTGGAGCGTTTTGTCAGTGTTACAGAAAAAAACCTCCATAGACTAATTTCATTGGTTCCCGAATATTGAAGGTAGAAAACAAACATGGTTATATCTTCTTCGAAAGTTAATTTTAAAAGTTTTAAGAATTTGTTATCGTAACCTTTAGTAAACAAACACACACACACACATCAGAACGGGGTCCCACCGTCCTTCGCTGTCGACGAAATGAGATTCGAGCAAATCTCGAAAGCCCTTATTTAAGAGAATTATTATTTGGGACCGAGGTAGCCAAGTGGTAGTACGTGGGTTTCGATGCTGAGGGTGCTCAGATCAAATCCTGACAAGCGCCATTCAGTACCTCTGTGTCAAGACCAGAAAGTCCCTCTATGAGGTCAGAGATAGTGGGAGAGGGTAAGATCCCCCCACATGCCACCCCTGGGGGTGCTGGGTCAAAATTGAGGTGACACATGGCTAAATAAGACTCCGACCCTTGTGGTGCCATTTTAAGGGGACTCGCGACTCTTAAGTAGAGGAAATAAGTCATATTTTCATACTTTTTGACTCTTTGTAATTATTTCAATTTACTCCCAATTTTTCCAAATTTTATGTAACTGATAAATTGATATATTTATTTTAATAAACAAATTTTCAACTCTCAAAATAATTTTAAATAATTTTTTTTAAATGCTTTAGATATACCTTGTTTTTTAAGCCTTTTTATTGTATACTGGCTTGCGAGCTGAACGATGAAATTAATTTTACACTTACATGTATAATTCCTGTTTTATATTTAAAATGAATAAATCAAAATAAAATTAAACATAAAACATTCAACATTAAAATATTTTTTTTCAATTTTTTTAAAACTGCTCAAAATATACTTAAAATTTCCTTAATTTTTTGCATTAATTTACCCCTGAAAAAATAACAAAATGTGCAGTGATTGCAATAATTCTAGTTCAGACGCAATAAAATAACATGATTATGCAGTGATAAAAATTTCATGGAATTATGTGTCATAGTTTTTAAGATATCAGTTGCGGAATGATGCAAAATTACATTTTGAGAAAACTGAGTTTAAAATTTTTCTTACCATAAACTTGATCAGTAATTAAATATTTAGAATATAAATATCTCCGGAACTAAGGGGAATATTTTCATGCGGTTTGCTTTATTTTGTTCAGAAATGATCAGGCTTTAACATATATTTTTTTTCACAAAATCGAATGTTTTAAAGATTTAAGTGTAGTGAGTCCCCTTAAACCAAAGCCGAATCCTTGAGCCCGCAAGCCTATATAGACCTGGACTAGAAATACTTCCGGCCAGGGGATACTAGAAACAACAACAACAAACACACATTAGAAGGAATAACAGAGGGAAATGAACTCAGCAATTTAGTATCGTTTATATACATTAAAAAAAATTTACACGCTGGGATAAGATCTATCTCAAGCCCAGTGTTTCTTTTTTTCAAAAAGGCTGGGAAGACTGTAGTGGCGCGTTTGGTTTATGTGATAACTTTCAAATTCAAGCTCGCCAAGAACTGATAGACATTAATTTTATCTAATATTTTTTTATTTTAATTTCCAAGGGACAACTCTTTGGACACAAATGCTTCGGCATGATACACAAACAGGTAAACTACAAATATCCCTGGTAAGCGAATTCCGGAACGTCCTTAAGGGTACACGTGCAAGCTTCTTTGACGGCACTTAGGGTCCCATGGTAGTGTTCTTTGAGGGAGGGTTTCACTTTTGGGAATAGGAAATAGTCTGGTGCGAAATCGGGACTGCAAGGGGGTTGGGGAATCGTCGCGATGCAATTTATCGTCAGGTACTCGTTGATCTTGGAGCAGGTGTGGCTGGGTGCATTGGGTCATCCGTCAAGACTTTCGGGATGAGTTTAGTGCAGTTCTTTCGCATCCCCAAATTTTCAGTGATAATACTGATCACTGTCATATTATCAATGCCAATTTTATCTGTGACCATGCAACTGTGACCATGCCACTTATCTGTGAACGTGCAACGAGTATCACGCACTCGTTGCACGTTGTCGTTGGTTCTTGAGGTCGACGGCCGTCCAGCGCGGGGTTCGTCCTCAACACTTTGTCGGCCATCTTTGAAAAGCTTCTGCCTCTTAAAAACTGCAGTTTGTGATATTCTTTCATTCTTGAACACTTAGCGAATAACGCCCAACGTCTCCGTGCCCGATTTTCCCAGTCCAACACAAAATTTGATGGCGTACCGCTGTTCAATCGTTCGCTGCATTTTGCTCTTGCACCAAATCACTCGAGAGGGGTCCACTAAAAACACGATCTAGCCTGAACGAACGCTGGCAGGCGACTGGCGCATGGTGCGACTTGTACGTCACATCCCCCACTACCGAGGATGCATGGTACGTGCGTGCTCCGACGTACAGTCAAGTCAGGAAAAAAGTTCCAGATACTTTTTATACAAACCCGGTATATCTAAAAATATACATTATATATATATATATGTAGGAAGGAGTTAGTACTCCTTCCTTTAGAAGTGAATCATTAGACTTAATTATTTTGAACATTTAATTAAACTAGACGATGTTTACAAGACAGGACTAACACTTAGTATGAAATTAAAAAAAACAAAGCATCAACACAGCTATTTGACTCAAAACGGCAAGCCTGCGGAGAGACACATCCGCTTCGTAATGTCACTAGTCCATCACTGTGTTTGCGCGCCAAGTCCTTCGCGCCGAAGTAGTAGGAGTCGAAGTTGTAGTAATAGTTCAGTTGTGTTGCCAAACTCATTCTCACACGGCCGTTCTGACTTTCCAGACGTCCGCGGCTGGGTTGTAAACAATAATTCTGAAAAGATAAAAAAAAAGAGCAGAAAAAGGAAAAAGATTTCAAAAAATCAAGCAGTGTTCAACACAGTGGTATTGGTGTTCAGTTTCTGCACCACCGTTTCATTTTGTAAGCTGCAGTTGATGTTATGGTTGGACCATCGTGATGTCCTAACTTTCGAACTTCGTAACGATCGTTGGGGTTGATGTTCGTGATCTCATATGGTCCGAAGAACTTTGGTCGGAGCTTTAATCCGGTTCCAAATTGAGTTCGTTGTATTGCCACTTTGTCACCGATCTTGCATTTACAAGCCGGTTTACGCCGTTTGTTATATTGTCGTATGTTTTCTTCCTGTAAACGGAGGATATTTCGTTTAGCTTCGATACGTAACGCTTCTTTGTCATCAAGAATTCTTTGGTGGTGTTCCTCGTCAAGAAGATTTTTTATCTGTAGATCCTCTTGTTGTTTCATTTTAACACCAATTAAAAGTTGAAAGGGTGTGAATTTTGTACTGCGTGTGGTGGTACTATTTAAGATACGTTGCAATCTTGGGACATATTTAAACCATTTGTCAGGTTCATCTAGAGCTAACTTAGTTAAAACGGGAATAATTGTGCCATGAACACGCTCAACCTGACCGTTGCCACGTGGCACACCTGTTGCTATTGAAATGTGTTCAATTGACTGTTCCTGGCAGTAACTTTAAAATTCTGAAGATGTGAATGCGCTACCTTTGTCAGTAATGATTTTTGAAGGGTTGCCAAATGTAGTTTGTTGCAAGGATAATTTGTCTAAGGCATCTTTCGTAGAGGTGGACTTCACGGGATAGATCCATACAAATTTGGAAAAGGCATCAACTACTGTAAAAAGATACTTATAACATTTTTTTGTCGATGGTAAAGGTCCTAAAAAGTCGCAATGGTAACATTCAAGGGGTGCATCACCTTTTGGAATGGGGTGAAGGTATCCTTCTTGTTTTCCAGATTTTCGCGAGGACAAAATGCAAGGAATACAGTTCGAAAAAATTTCTTGAACTAATTTCTTAAGTTGAGGAATGAAAAATTCACGAGAAACAATTAATTCGGTTTTTTGTGAAGCAAAATGACGCTGTGAATGGGCGTTTAGCACTATTTCTTTCTGCATCATTTGTGGTACTACTAAAAGTTCGGCATCCTGATGAAGTTTATAAAGAATTCCGTTTTTAACAAAAAATTCATCAGAAGGTGTAGATTCAAGCATAGATTTAATTTGAGATATAAATTCATCCTGGTCTTGGGCATTTTTCACCTTTTGAGTGATATCATTTGAGGTAATTACAAGAATGGGGTTACGACTTAAAGCATCAACATGTTTCATCTGTCTACCGGGTCGATGACAAACTTCATAATCAAAGTCTTCTAACATCAATGCCCATCGAGCAATTTTAGCTGGTAGGTCTTTTTTGTGCATAGTTTTTTGGAAAGCATCACAATCGGTGATAATTTTAAATTTTGTTCCCAACAAGTAGTTTCGAAATTTTTTTAGCGCTTCAATAACGGCAAGAACTTCCAGTTCATAACTATGATATTTTTCTTGTTGAACTGTAGTTTTACGGCTAAAATAATGAATAGGATGAAACTGTCCATCATCGGATTGTTGCAAGAGCACAGCGCTAAAACCTAAGGAGCTGGCATCAGTGTGGAGTTCTAATGGGTATCCCTGTTGAAAAACATGAAGAACTGGGTTTTGTGAAAGAATGTTTTTAAGTTGTTGAAAAGCTGCTATTTGTTCAGAGTCAAAATTAAATTCTACATTATCCCGAAGGAGGTCACTTAATGGTCTAGCAATCAGCGCATAATTTGGAATGAACTTTCTGAAATAACTTGTTAATCCAAGAAAACTTTGAACTTGTTTAGGGGTTTGAGGATGTGGGAAATTTTGAACAGCTTGTGTCTTGGTAGGTGAGGGTTTAACTACTCCATTTTCGATAATGTAACCAAGAAATTCTATCTTTCGCTGTAAAAATTGACACTTTTTAAAGTTCAATTCAAGGCCATAGTCTGCAGATGTTTGGAGAACTAGGCGTAATTTTTGTAGACCTTCAACTTCATCATTAGATGGTATGAGAAGATCGTCCATGTAAACAATAAGAACATTGTCGCGAATGAGATTTCTAAAAACTATGTAAACATATCGTTGGAAAACACTGGGACTGTTACATAAGCCAAATGGGACACGTAAAAATTCGTATTGTCCTTCATGAGTCACAAAAGAAGTATATTTAGTGCTATTAGGGTCCATAGGTACATGAAAGAAACCATTTTTGAGATCAAGTGAAGTGAACACCCGAGATTTTCCAAGTTTGTCTAAAGCTTCTTCGATGAGCGGTAAGGGAAATTTATCTTTTATCATTTTTCTATTCAATTTGCGGTAATCAACACAAAGTCTATAATCTCCACTTTTTTTCTTACATAGAACAATCGGTGCGGCATAATCGGAGCAACTTTCTTTAATAATTCCATCATTTAACCAATCTTGAATTTGGCTTTCTACAATTTTCTGTTCCGCGAAAGGGAGTCGTCGAGAACGTTGAGCTACAGGGATTTCATCTTGTAATAAAATAGTCATCTTAATTTCAGTGTCTTGAACTTTATGTGGTTTGTAGGAAGTAACGATATTTTGAACTTCCTCACGAGTTTCAGAATTCAAAATGTGTGAAAGATCAAATGGAAAAGCTTGATCATCAGAAACATTAGCAATATTAACGAAGGTGTTATTTTCAGGAGTTTTGCATAAACGAATACCGTCTTTATCAAATGTAAATTGGGTTTGCTGTAAAAAGTCGATTCCGATAATCACATCAAAAGGAATCAAGTCATCCTCTAGAACATGTATTTTAGCAGGTAAAGTAATGGTTTGAATTTCGATGGAATCCTGAAAGAATCCGATGCTGTGAACTTGGTTTTTGCCAATTCCTGAAAAGGGAATGTTGGTGGGCTGCAATGGTGGCGAACCAATTCTTCGATAGGTTTTCTCATTGATGAGGGTTGCCTGTGACCCAGTGTCACAGAGTGCTGTCAATTGAATTCCTGCAAGTTGAATGTCAACATGCATGGGATTTTTCGATGAAGTTTCAGGAGAAAGTGCATTTACAGTTTTATCAGAAATAGGTTTTTGAGAATCAGGTTTTGGTTTAGAATTTCGATAACTTTTAGGGCAATTAGCATGAACATGACCAAAACTTTTACATCCGTAGCATTGTTTACCATGTGACTTATTCAAACATTGGTTGCTTTTGTGACCTCTCAAGCCACAGGAAAAACATACTGGCTGTGTATTTGGGCTACGTGTATTATCGACTTTCAGATTGAGGTAGGAAGCATCAATTTTTTTCTGATTATTTTGTCTGAAATTTTGTGATCTGTTAAAGATTTTTTCATAAATTTTCAACTTTTCCTTAAATTCAGGGACGGATTTACAACCGTAAAGAATAACTTTATTGTTTGTTGAATCAGGAATTCCGTTTATGACATACTCAAACAGAGAGGAGTCATCGAGAGAACCTTTGTGTGCCAAATCTCTCATAGCTAAGAAATATTCTTGTAGGGTTTCAAACGGTTTCATACCTCGAGATTCCATTAATTTATGTAACTGAATACCGTTAATTTTGTCCGAAAATTCGTCTAATAAATGGTGCTTCAATTGTTCCCAATTTGTAATTCCACGAATAGACCTAATTAAAGTTTGAGCGGGACCAGTTAAACATTTTCTAACAAAAGTAATTTGGTGAATTGGATTGTTTATCTGATATAAACAAAAAAGTTCTTCAACGTCAGATATAAAATTCTCAACACTGTAATTATCACGAGACGAGAAAGGTTTTATTAAATCAACAACGTCTTTCAGACTAAACAACTGGAAAGAGAGATTCGCAGTTTCAACTGAAGGCAATGAATTTTGATCTGATTCACCAACGGAAATGTGTGTATTTTGCTTATTCGAAGATTCTTTTGCGTCAATGGTGGGGGAAAAGGGAGATCTATTTTCCTCTATAACGCTGTTAGTTTGGGATGAACGTGCACCCGGAAGTGAGTCATCATTCACTTCGCATTCCGAAAGATCAGAAAATTCTGCTTTTAATAACGATAAATCACTAAGACTCATAAGAATGGTATTGGCACATTTGTCTGGGTCAGTTGAAAATTCTAAATGAAGTAGATTACAAATAGAAATCAAGTCTTTAAGTGAAAACTCTTTAAGTACTTTCTGTTTCGTTGCTTCCAACACGAATGGCTGTTTAAAACCTGTAAATTTACGTAATCTGGTACGATTTTGTCTGTCGCCGTCTGTACCAAAAATTAAACGATGTAGAACCTTTATTTGATTCGTACTACCAATTTTTAATGATTTTGCAATATTGGGGTAATCGTTGAGAGTAGCCATAACTATATACTAGGTTCAAACAATTATAGTACACAAATATACAAATATTCAAAACCAAAATCAATACTTATAATACGTAGGTACTCAAATTCAAAAATAAAATTTCAAATCGAAATTTCCTCAAATACCAATTCAATAATAAAATATTGATTCTCAAAATATGCATCAAGGAAATAATATAATATTCTTCAAACTGTATTCAAATTGCAATCATTCAAAATATATGTTATGTTGTGGTTTGTTCAAGGAAACAAGATTCTTCAAGTTAAATGTCGAAATTTTCATCAAATCATCAAATAATTTCATCGAAATAGAATTCTCTTCAAGAAAACAGAAGTGATAAATTCAACGTCAAAGACCATCAAAAATGAATTTAGCATCAATTAAATTCTTGCATCAAAAGAACGTTGAAATATTTTCAGTTTTCTTATAATTATCATCAATAAGATGAGAATTCCATTAATCTTCAAAATTTTCTTGAACAAGCTTCAAAGTATACATGAAATAATTACAATATGATCAGAATATACTCACAGTTCTGGTTTTCGGTTCTCGTCATCCCATCAGAATATTATCAGAGTCCGTGGCACATCACTTTCGTTTTCGCTGGCGGTATCCAAAACAGAAATCACAGAGAACAGTAATCCGGTAATCATCAAAAGAAAATAGTTTTTCAGTCCAAGCTAGGGGTATTTTTCGAGTCCGAGGGCCGAGCACCCATGTAGGAAGGAGTTAGTACTCCTTCCTTTAGAAGTGAATCATTAGACTTAATTATTTTGAACATTTAATTAAACTAGACGATGTTTACAAGACAGGACTAACACTTAGTATGAAATTAAAAAAAACAAAGCATCAACACAGCTATTTGACTCAAAACGGCAAGCCTGCGGAGCGACACATCCGCTTCGTAATGTCACTAGTCCATCACTGTGTTTGCGCGCCAAGTCCTTCGCGCCGAAGTAGTAGGAGTCGAAGTTGTAGTAATAGTTCAGTTGTGTTGCCAAACTCATTCTCACATATATATATATATATATATATATATATATATATATATATAATGTATATTTATATTCTCCACATTCTCTTCCTTATGTCTTCAGCAATAAGCAAATTTCGAGAGTGAGATCTCAGTTAAAGACTGTGCATGGTCTTAGATAAGTAATTATGTTAATAAATTATTACTATTATTACCTAATTTCGCTCAAAAAGCCGTTTATCACCAAATTTTCGCCGAAAAGTAGTAAAAAAAAGTTTTCGCATTTTTTCTCTCAGGGGCAAATTTCGGATTCATTCGCATCTATTTCGTAAATACTAAAATAAAGTATTCGTAAGTATGGACATTTGGCAATATGCAGTGTGATATGCAGGGAAACTGAAATAGATATAAGCGTTTCGAAATCATATAATACCTGAACCCAAAGAGAAAAAAAATGCCCCACGGAAAGTTTTTCTTGTAAAATATTTTATTCAAAAGCGACTAATCAACGAACTCATCATATTTAAAATTTTCCCATTAAACATTCTCCTATAAAAATGAATAGAGTGTATGTCTATTTTGTTCAATATTTCAATTAGGAATTTTGGGCAATATTTTACCAAACATTTTTTATTAATTCCCATAATTTGAAATTTATTATAGTCTATGTTTTCCGCGTCATGACATGGCATTACGGTGTTATGTATTCTTTTCCCTTGATAAAAAATTTTTTGACCACTACGAGGGGTAGCTCTGTAAGTATTTGGGGGCCTACTCCTTGATTAATCCAAACCTGGAAAAGCAAGTTTCTATGGGTGTCATGAACTTTAATTGTCGATGAAATGCTGTGGCAGCTTGTTCTTGAAACCCTAGCGTGGTGTGGCATCACGATGGGTTGTTAAGGCAATTCTCTGAGGCTTGTTTTAAAATTACTATTACTGAATTCATGACCAAGAAAGACAGAGTCCTAATTATAATGAAAAGGCCAATTCTTTAAACAGAAACTTAACAAGGAAATTTATTTTTTAAAAAATAACATTAAACCATTACAACATATTCAATTAATTTAAGTGCAGATTCACAGCGTACGCTCCCAGACCCATGGTCTCAAGTGGAGCTTCTGAAAAACACGTCTGCCTAGATCGATGTTACATGACAATCTCTCCAAAAGCACCAAGTCCCTGACTATATCTCGCTTCAGGTCTTTGCGGATGGCTTGGCTTCTTAGAATTTGCTTTCCAAAACCGGGGCCCGGCAGATTAGCGGTGACAGCTCTTCTTACGACGAAACTTTATTACATTCCAGTGGCAAAGCCGCATAGAGCTATCGCTAAGAAAGACAGCTTTACGTTGGTGATGGGAGATGCTTTTGTTTTCCAAACAGTTATCACCACAGCTTGCTGGAGAAACCGCTATGCTTGGGATTAAATTTCAGGCCAAAAACTCTGGCGGCATATGTTGGTATCGTTTTTTAATCCCCCACGTGTTCGAAAATTTCGGTGGGAACTTCAATTGGAATCCTCGAAAAATATGCAGCTGGTCCATGGGGTGTGAGAACGCACCCCCGTACAGGCGTGACGTCACAGTGGGGACCGACGGTTCATAACTCACTGTGTAGAAGCATGATGTAAGCCAGGCGAGGTGAGTGACAAGCTGAGAGGTGATAGGTCAGTTGCTCGTGAGACTTACATAAATTTCATAATTTCAGTACTCTATACATATAGACTAGACTAGATTATAAGAATTTGAACTGGGAGGTACGGTTTATTTTTTAAAAGAAATCAGAAGTATCTATTACCTTTGAAGAAAAATATTATTTATTAAATCTTAAAATTACTAGTTTTGAATAATAACTCAAATACAAATTCATTCAAAAATGTTGTAATAAATTTTTATATTATAGAAAGGTTTAAACAAGGTAAGTTTGTTGTGAAAAAATGTATAATAGAGCATTAAAAAAAGATTTGGTAAGGTTTTTGTATTTGTATTTGAAAAATCTTTGCAAGCTGTAAATGCAAAAGTTAAAAAATATTAGAATATTATATCTTAATATGATACTCCATTTTAAAGTTCAAATACGATGCTTAAAATATCGTATTTGAGATTTTGAAATTCGATATCACGCCTGTATAAATATCACCTCATTATCAAGTATTGGTGAAAATAGAAAAATTAAATCAAAAGCTTTTGTGATTAGTACATTTTTTGATTTCAAAACCTGAACAATGGTAGGGATAAAATGAGATTTAAAATTTCTTTCGTAAGTTCCATCTCATTAAAAAAATAACTGATTGATTCTATCCTTCTGAAAATTTACAGTGCAATAATATGCACACTTAAAAAATAATTATTCAAGAATTAATTTTAGAAAAAAAAGCATCGCTTTTAAATTTCTAGTTTGCTAGTAACAAATTCGCACAATGTTGTATTCTTCTTTACGTCTCTATCTGTTTTAATTTAAGTTATTTTTGTGGAAAATTAATTTAATTATATAAATTATACATAAATTTCTTATTTAGTTTTGCAGACTTCATGCAATTAAGTTTAAATTTCATATTGCAATGATTACTATGCCATCTAATATTAAATACACTCTAATATTATTTATATATATATATATATACTAGAAGGTAACCCGTCATTTTGACGTCATAATGGAAAAAGTATATGAAAGTTAAAAAATATCCCGAATTATCTAACAATATTGCATTTAATCCACACCTTGTAAAAGAAAAACCTTTCATTATTTTTTATTTATTTAGTTTTTCATGCGATTGGAGTAGTAGACTGCCATCCAACCCGTCATTTTGACGTCGTACTAATATGACGTCAATACTAATAATGACGTCATAATGGAAAAAGTATATGAAAGTTAAAAAATTTCTTGAATTATCTAACAATATTGCATTTAATCCACACCTTGTACAAGCAAACCCTTTCATTATTTTTTATTTAGTTAGCTTTTCATACGATTGGAGTAGTAGACAGCCATCCAGTTTTTTTACAGCTCACTACGCGATATGAATAATTGAGCTACTTGATTCATTTACATTCAAGTTTGTTTACTTTCAGAATTCATCTCAAAAGTAAACAGATTTTTAAAAACTGTTAAATATACAGCTAAAAGCATCAATTTTTTTTTTTAGTTCTGAATGTTTTATAGAAAAATAGGCTGAACAAACGTGATTTGATGGAGAAGATATTAGTTTTTAGGTAAGAAAAAATTCTGATGCACATCTGAAATTGAAATTAAGCCTAACCGGCCGTTTGTTTACTGAGGGCTTCAATTGAAAGATGAGTATAGCCCGGAAGTGTTATACAGAGACAACGGCTATTGTATATAGTATATATATATATATATATGTATATATATATATATATGTATAGATATATATATATATATATATATATATATATATATATATATATATATATATATATATATATATATATATATATATATATATATATATATATATATTTAAGAAAATATCATTTATTCCGAATCTCATACAAAACTCTTCTATATCTGTTTCAAAACCTTTAAAGTTAAAGGTTTAAAATGACACGAAATTAAACAATTTACTGCCATGCATTTAGTCAAAAACTTTAAATGCTATTCCTCAAACGCATTTCCTTTTCACATATACTCTTTAATCCATTACTAAGCAACAGTTTTAATCAAAAGTCAAGAGTGATGTGTGTTACATATAACAGCTTTATGTTTTAATTCAAGAAGGATATACATATCCCTTAACAAAAGCTGCGGAAAGAATGCATTAAATGAATGATTAAATTACGTTTTCGAAATGGCCATTAAAAGCAAGCTGGCATGGGGAAAGTTTATGAGTCATCCAAGTTAGATATTCTCGGGATATCTTGACGGTAATTATAATTTTCTAAAAACCGAATTTATCTAAATACGTGGACTAAAATTTTATCCCGTTTTAAACATTAAGGTGAAAATAAATTAAATATAAATTACCATTACAAAATTTAGGAGTAAGATACAGCTTTTACGCGAGGATTAAATAAAAGTATGCTGCATTTTTGTTAGCTTAATATTCATTTAATCCCAGTAATTTCATATTTTTTTTTTGTTAATTTTACGGGGATGCTGGTTAAGCCTGCTGGTGTATAGCCTCATTCGATTCGCTCTGCTAGTATTAACCTATGGAGAATTTTTTTTCTGGTGATTATAGACTTCGATTGAATGATTATTTTAACGTAGGATTATGTTCCTCCATAAAAGTCCTCCAGAAAGCAAACTTTCAGATGCTAAAACCGTCCGTCGTCGCGAGTTATAATTTTAGCAGTGCGCCAAACCCAGTCTTTATTGCCTGAGTCAGCAATGAACAGTTAGACAGAAAAGTACGAAAATGCGTCAAAATTTATTTATATATATATATATATATATATATATATATATATATATATATATATATATATATAGATAGATAGATAGATAGATAACACATACATACATTTACACATACAAAAGAAGTAAGCAAACGATAAATAATTCTACGTTAATAACCCGCGGTAGTTTCATTACAAGAGACTACCTAAATTTTTCTTAAACTATACTCGAAATAGAGAGAATTTTTGTTTGTTCTGCTATTTAATTCGTTTCAGAAATTTCGTCCAATAAAGGAAATTTAGAGCATTTAAAACACAATATCACATTTTTCCCAGAATCATTGCTTACCAAAAAAAAACCCAAAAATATCCATTTGTATCTAAGACGGCAATCACTGATTTTTTTTCCCACTGGGTTTACATTGAGCTGAGCAAATCCATTACGATAACTATGGAGTAGCCGTGTTGGAAGAATAGCCATTTTAGCTCAGAAAAATCATCGATAGATCATATATGATTTCTGTCACTAAGGCCACTTTGGGAACTCAATTTTTACTTAAATAATGCTCGCACGTTTTATGTCACCCAAACAAGTGCAACAAAAAATTTAGGGCAGCAATACAAAATATTTTCTTTGCTTATACTTCTTTTTGTATTACAGAAAATTTATGTTAAAAGACACACGTTTAAGATTCCCCCTATTCAAAACTTATCACATTCATGTCACCAAAGTACACCTGTGCGTTAAAACCTTGGTAGAGTAGACCGATTTTTTGTGACATTGCCCTCAATGTAAGAATTGCATGAGGCACTATAAAATATGATGCATTTCCATTAATCGTATAAAGCCTAGCTGACCGGTGAAGTGGATTATTTCTTAATAGTCATTTTTTAATGAGTCATTTTCTACAAAGTCATAAATTCAAAGCGGAGCAATCACTTGTCCCCTTCAACCAATTCAACCATGACAACCAATCCCTGTTCATGAACAATTGTCCTTAACAACTGTCAACATGCAAGGGGCGTGTAAGGTATTTGCTTTAATAGGACTTGTAGTTCCCTTTCCAATATTGTCCCCGATGGTAATGCCTAGTATAGAGGAAACGTGAGTATGTTTAAAAGGGGTCTAGGTTTGTCAGGGAAACTTACGGCAAAAGAATATTTTATATCCCCACTGCAATATTATTATCTGAAACACTTAAGAAAATCCCGTTTGTTGCTGGATGGGTGTGACAATATGATCAGGAAATTGTAAATAATAGTTTGTTTATCTCAGAAAATAAAGTACGAGACACTTCTGTATTTCGTCTGACGTGGACTTTAAAGATCCATTGTTAGAGCACCGAGATCTAAAGTGTAGAATTACATCCTCCGAGATAGGCACAATTGTGGGCTAAACGATATTACGCATCCATCATAATTTTGGTATAATATACTGAGAATCTTAAATTGAAAAATAAAATTTTACTATTTCAGCGTTGAATCTCCATTGTGGTAGTACATCGGCAAATCACAATCAGACGGTGGATCATGCTGTAATGACCTGCATCAGTATAATTGCGGAAGTAGAATACGAAATCTTCTATTCAATAATTTTTTTCTGCACTACCTCGAACATTAATAAATAATAAATCAGCAGATTAAAAATAATTTTTTTTAATAATTTTTTTATATAAAAGAACTCAGAATCGTTCGGTGAAGGTTACAGATTCTAGAAAATGTTTTTTTTTGTGAAATATTCCAGGCACCGCAAACGGGTGAAAAGTTTCACGAACAAAATGCTTTTTATAACAACAGGATGATGGATTTCTCTTTGCAGTAAATGAAATGGGAAATGTGTTATTATATATAAGTTATCGCGTTTGAAATCTTCGGCAACGCCGTACCTATTTAATGTTTCCTTCTACGTAATCTCATTTCGTTTATTGTTATTTTTTATGAAAACAATGTAATGCATTTTATGAGATTAAGTTTTGTGATCATTATTTCATCACTTATTTTTCATAGCCAAACTAATTTTCCCCCCTCAGGAAAGGAATTTATTTGACGTTTCTTTATGCTATATTGCTTGGTAGTGAAATTTCCTTGTTTTTAATTTCTTAAATTTTAAGTGGAAATATGGAATTTAAGTTGAGTTTCAAATGTAGAATTTTTATGTCCAAATCATCATCACCCAAATGTTTATATATATATATATATATATATATATATATATATATATTAAACATATTAAACACACACACATACATATATATACACATATACACATAATATATTATATATGTAAATAAATTATTCCCTCTAGGAAATAATATCCCTTTTGGGGCTCTAACTCTAAACGTGTAGAATATATGGCTTTACTAAAATGCAATATGAAGCCAATTTAAAGAACATCCGTAAAATTTTATGCTTAATCAAATTCCCAGTGACTTTTCGTAATTCCAATTGCTTGTTAAAACCATTACTGCAATACCCTTTAAAATTATTAATTTTCTTGATTTTTTTACTATCGTAAATTTGAAGCGATTTGTGGAGTTAACTTTAGGCTTAATATAACTGAGAATTTGATGCAGTCTTTTCCAAATAACCACATGTTCTAATACCTAGCATCATCTATAAAATGATTTTAAAGATAGTGCAACGGTACATCTTTCAGTAATGAGCAAATTTCTGCAAACGAACACCCAATGCTCTGTCTGATTAAAAGGTATTTCAAGTACTATAAATTTAATTTTGTTTCATCGTTCCATATCATATACATAGTGTACAGCAAGTATTAAAAACGGAGAAAATCTTAAAAACTTATACCAGATTACGTATTAAAAAAATAATTCATATATAGTTCAATCTAGGAAATGACAATTCTTTCGCGCCTCAAATTCGGAACTTGCAGAATATATACTTGTGTTAATGAAAAAAAATTAAATAAAAAGCAATACGAAGCCAGCACACACAGCATCCTTTGAAAGTTATACTTAAATTTAAGTCGACATTTAATAATTTCATTTGCTTGTCAAACCCAATGCTGCAATACCTGTAAGGTATACACAAGATTCGATTCACAAGAATCGAACTTTTGAGTGAATTAAAGAAGCTGCTTTAGATATGCTAATTTCGGCATGCGCGCTTAGTATAAATACCACGCAGCGTCATTAATGAAAAAGGGGAGGTTGTTAAGGTTAAAAAGGTGTTATCCTGCGCTAGTGCTTAGCGGGCCAGAAGTTTACGTGGCAGTACTGCTGGTTTGACTTACTGTTCGTGAGTATAAAAATATATTGTTCTTGAAAGCTGTGTTTATACATTCCGTACAAGTAGTACGCATGCTTATTGCTGTAAAAGCCAATTATATATGTGCAACGAATTCAATAAACATTGTTTCATGCATAAACCGTGTTTGTTTCAAATTCAAATAGAGTGTCACTTCAAATTATATACACCCAAGTCTGGGTAGAAGTGAGCATAGATACTCTATACTGGCGCCCGAAGTTATATATACCCTGGTTGTTAGCGTTACATTTATAACGAACAACATATTTGAAATTAAAAACTGTGTACTGTGAACTTATATTGATAAAATTGTTGCAAGTACTTATATACTATTTAAAAAATGAGTGTTGTAGAACAAAATCCTGCTGGAAATTTTCCTCGGGTAATTATGGTTCAGCATTTTGCGCCATTCGAAGCCACCTTCAATGGCGGCCCCTCAAGCCAATTCCTAAAGAAAATTGAGCATTACTTTCAGCAACAATGCACCCCAGAGGGAGATAAACTTAAAATTGCTCTAGCCGCTTTAAGAGGTAGTGCATTTCAGTGGTACACATGCATGAAAAGCAGTAATCTGATTTTTGACTATTTGTCATTCAAGCAACAGTTTCTTAGCGTTTTTCCAAAGACCTATAATCAAAGTGAAATTGAAGCGGAAATTTATTCGCTAAGGCAACGTGAAGGTCAGTCTGCGTTAGATTTTGCTACGGAAAAGATTTCCAGGTGTGAGGAATATTTAGAAGGGGTGACGGAAGCGATAATCTTAAAAATAGTTATCCAACGTTTGAAGCCAAGTGTTCAAGATTTTTTAGATAATCAAACAATTACAAGCAAGGTTACCCTCCTTCAAGCTTTAGCTAAACATGACAATAGGCATTTCTTCGCTACCCCGTACCGTCATTCAGGTACAAGAAGTTTTATACAACCGCGCCAAAATTTTTCGCGAGTTTCAAACCAGCAGCGTAAGCAGTACCGCAGGCAAAATAATAGAAGCGCACGGCGTTATAATGAAATTAGTGCACTTAAAGAAAATAATATGCAAGCACCTTACTTGCACTGGCAAGTTGATTCACATGATATGGTTCAACCTGTTGAAACTGTGTGGTCAAATGTATTATTTTGTCCGAGCAGTAATCATTATTTTGAGAATAGTGAAAGTCAGGGTATTTTTGTGGCTTATAAAGAAAGTGAGTCTAGCTGGAATGATGAGGTAATTCCAGTACAAATTTCTGAAAATAGTGCCGATACTAATGCTAGTGGTTTAGAAAATGAATCATCTGACACTTCTATTAATGCTATACCTGATATTATTGATGCTATACCTGATATTTTAGATGATATTCACACATCTGTTAATGAAGGAAATTTAGTAGATGACGAAGTATGCGTTACGGAAGTTAGTGAATACTTATTAGTTGACGACAATAAAAATTCTTTAAACGATAGTAGGAACTCGCTAGGTAATGATGATATTATTTCAAGTTTCCATCCGAATGAGGATTGTGTAGGCCAGGTTGATAATATGGTTTTAAATAAAGTACATGAAAACCATACTGAGAGTCAGGATGAAAAGTTGACACAGAATTATACTGTAAGTAGTTTAGCTGATGCATCGGAAGTTATAGACGTAGGTTGTATTAAAACGCACGAGTACGAAAAGCTTAATCTTCCTAAAACTGAAGCAGTATTAAAGAATTTAAATGATAACGATTCTGATGTCGCAAGTTTCACTGAGACTTTTTCGTCAAAAGAGGATAAAACTAAAGTTAAGGGGGATAAAAAACGTGAAAAAGCGCCTTCAGGTTCCAGCATTAAAACTGCAAATACTGAAGTAATTAAGGCGGTAAACAAGAAGTCGCATAAGCACCAATACCAAAAACAGAGTCAGTTTGTTGAAAAACATGACACAAGTAGAGAGATAAAGCCAGTAACTAAACACGTTGGTGCGGCGTATAAATTTGACAAAATAGAATCTGCATTAGAATCTAATACCGATACAAGCAAAAGTACGAAGAAAGGTAAAGTGTGCACTACAAAAACTCCATCAAAGGATGAATGCGTCGCTGATAAGGTACACAAGGTTCTCAAAAGGAAGAATGACAATTTTAAAGTTCCTTTGCATAAGTACAGGAAACGGAAGATTTCTGCCGCCCAGCAAGGTTGGCCTCCTCCCAAGAGACCTCCTGTCCATCGTCAAGCCGGACCAGCGCCTCAGGACCTACGACCTGCTGCACGAAGGATGACCACACGGTCAACGAATACCTTTACTAGGACTGCGACCATCAAGAGAGGTTCCACGGATTGGACAGACTGGTGCAAGGAAGTTGCTGCATTCATGAGGAACAAGTCTTGTATCAACTTTCTTATTCTAACTCCCACCCTTTAATAAAACCGAACCAAATTGGTTTGAATTTCCCCAGTGTATATACTGTGTAAACATTTTGAGGGGAAGGGGTGAGCCACTGAAAAAAAAATACGGCATACTGTTGTTTTATAAATTTTTGAAGGGGACATGTAGTGACTAGGAATAAAATACATACTGCACAATATACCAATTAACCACTAATGTACTAACTTCACAAATCATGACACATGTGCATTATAAATTGGGGGAGAGCAAATACAAACAGTCAAGAAATGTCATGCTGTGCAATTGTGTTGACAATTTTAACTAAAATAAGTTTTTTAGAGCGCAGTTGGCCATCCCAGTATCCGCAACTCTGCAAATCCACTGTTTGATGGTGTCACCTGGACCCTTCGGGGTTAGTTTTGTAAAATGGTAGTGGCGTTTTTCCCCCACACAACGTGTGGAAGGTTTTTTGGCTTTGCCACCCATTATGTAAAAAGTCAGACCAGCACGCGTTTTGAATTAGTTAACTGAAGCCGTTCAGACCTCAGTTACCTAATTTTTTTTTTCGAGGGAGGCCAGTGTAAGGTATACACAAGATTCGATTCACAAGAATCGAACTTTTGAGTGAATTAAAGAAGCTGCTTTAGATATGCTAATTTCGGCATGCGCGCTTAGTATAAATACCACGCAGCGTCATTAATGAAAAAGGGGAGGTTGTTAAGGTTAAAAAGGTGTTATCCTGCGCTAGTGCTTAGCGGGCCAGAAGTTTACGTGGCAGTACTGCTGGTTTGACTTACTGTTCGTGAGTATAAAAATATATTGTTCTTGAAAGCTGTGTTTATACATTCCGTACAAGTAGTACGCATGCTTATTGCTGTAAAAGCCAATTATATATGTGCAACGAATTCAATAAACATTGTTTCATGTATAAACCGTGTTTGTTTCAAATTCAAATAGAGTGTCACTTCAAATTATATACACCCAAGTCTGGGTTGAAGTGAAAATAGATTCTCTATATACCCTTTACAATTATTAAATTCCTCGAATTTGTTTTTAATATTGTCAGTTTAAGGCAATTCGGGGAGTGAACTTAAGTCCCAATATAATTGAGAATTTAGTGGAGACATTTCCAAATTATGATATGTTTTAACATCTAACACCATCTATAAAACTTAACGTGACATTCACTTTTCGATAACGAATTTAACCTCTGCAAACGAATTTCTCAATGCTCTATCTGATTAAAAGGCTATATATATATATATATATATATATATATATATATATATATATATATATATATATATATATATATATATATATATATATATATATATGCAATGAAATTTCTCTAGCCGTTATTGCGTATAACTTCATGGCACTGTACAAAGTTCATGTGAAAACTTGTACACAGTTGTGGAAGAAAATGAAACTCACTGACAGAGACTGGAGGACTTTCAATGAGATTTTTACCTCAAACAGAAAGACCACTGGGACAAATGTTTTGCTTAATATGCATGCATGTACACAACCAAGTTTTGATTCAAACAGTGAGAAGAGAAAAATATAAGCAAAATATTTACACCAGAGCTGTTTTTCCAAAGCTCCTTGTGTCACAAATGAAAGCAAAACGTAGACTACAATGGTGCAGGAACATAACGCATGGAATGTTGGTCAACAAAACGTGTTTTTATTTTAAGATAAACCAACCTTCTACACTATTCCCCACCTCAGGACGTGCTACATGTGGAGAACACCGTCAGAAGCTTAAAACTCAAACCCTCTCCTTTGAACAGTAAAGCTTAGTTGATGTTCTATCATGCTTCGGGTTGTCATATTGTGGTTTTAAGCAGGTCCCATTATACACTTAACAAGAATAACTGCGGGCTCGGTGGCCCAGTTAGCAAAGGCAGCGAGCCAGTCATCTGAATGTATCTGGTTCGATGCCGGTCGCTGAAATTCACCGCCGTGTACGCTAATGGCGACTGGTGCACGAAAAATCTGATGTCGTTGAAACGTTCTCCAAGTTTACAAAATTTACCTCTGGAGGTGCGGGGTCAAGTGTTCCGGTCGCGTCACTTCAAAATCACTTGTCGGTTCAAAATAACGGGACCGGTCCTTTAGCCAAGTCAGACTCCGACCCTAGTGGTGCTATTCAAAATCGGAGCAGCGCTATTCTTCCCAATAGCCTTTATGGACTTATCTGATATACTGTTTGTCAACGGGCATAAGCCACAACAACACACACACACACAACACACACAGAAAAATAACTAGGCGTGACTATTTAACCATAATGAAGGACTATGTCCATTCAGTGGCACAGCCATTTTTTCCTGTAGGAGATTACATCTTTCATGGTGCTAGCACCCCTAATCTCAGAGCTGGAACTGTTAAATAATGGTTGGAAGAACATGATAAGGAAGTTGGACACCATTCCTTATCTCCAGATTTAAGCATCATCGAACAACTATGGTCGATATTGGAAACAGAGTGAGAACCCATTGTCGTACACCAACATCTCTCAAGTAATTGGAGCAATTTCTCCCTGAAGACTGAAACATACCATTTACCACCATACGCAAAATGTATGCGTCCATTATAAGGAGGATTGCAGGCGTTCTAAATACCAAATGTGCTTCAACACCATATAAGGACCGCGATACCTGTTTCTACAAGGTGTTTCCTTTATATTGAACAACACCTGTATATATAATGTATTAAATATGGGAAACAACATTTCTTTTGTTCCTCAAATTCAGAACGTGCAGAATATATGTTTGGGTTAAGGAAAAATTTGATATAAATAACAATAGGAAGCCAGTACATACAAAATCCCTTGAAAATTATACTTAAGTCGTCCCTTGAAATACAAATCCCTTGAAAATTTTACTTATATTAGTCAAAAGAGAAACACTAACGACTTTTTGTTTAGAAACCAACACATTAAAAGTTGAGAAAAAGTGCAGTTATTAAGGACAAACCGACTAAAAAAAATTCAAGTTGGAAAAGAGATATTTTTGAGTTATTAAAACATTAATTAAAACCGAGAGAAAGGAAATAAAACATTTTCTAAATAGAAACTCACATCAAAGCTTATTCCAATGCATAGCGTAAAAAAGAACGTCCTTTTTTTTTGCTTTATACAGAAGTACGCTAAACAAAAACGCTGTTTGTAGAACTGCGAAACTCTTAAAGATTGATTCGGTTTAAACGCAGAAACTGCGTTCAAAAGAAGCAATTAGTCAGCGAAACTTCAAACGCGGCATCTCTGAGACATTAAAAGAGATGTTTAAAGTTCACTTTTTACGAGTGACAATGGAGCTTTGAGGCCAAAGAGCGGGGATTTTTTTTCCAGGGATTATGCTGGTATTCAAACTTTGTGAGGAATACATTCTTTTATATGTCTTTCTGACGCATTTCTGCATAAAAACTTTTTTCTCCGTCCATATTCTGTCCCATTAATGTATAAATAATGAATGGCGTGCTTAGTAAACTCTTGTTTTTGTCCATAAATATTTGATTTATGAAAATTTGATAACTATCTTTTTTTTAATTCATAGATATATAACATTTTTTTGTGAATATAATTTGCGGTGTATATGAACAACTTCTATGCATCGAATTTTATTTCTTTTGTGGAAGTGTATTTCTTTGCTTTGAAGAATCCTCTTTGAAGTCTCATTTTTTTATGAACCCGTAGGGAAAAAAAGGAAAAAATGACTTACGTAAACCTGTCAGGTTCAGATGGAACTTACAACAATCGCTGAAGTTTAAAATACAATAAATGATGACAATTAGTGACGTGTCATCTACGTAAATTAATGACATTAAATTCTCCGATGTTACAATAATTGTAAGGAGGTTTGCTGCCAGTCCTACCAGGGTGCACCGGAATGGACTCCCATATTTTTGAAAGATCAATGGTGAGTGCAGGACAGTGCAGTTGTTGGCAACGGACCGGCCTGATTTTCCAGTTGTCAGTAGCATCGCGCATACCGGGCCTCATCTGAATGCCTGAGTTATATTATTTTCAAAACTTCATGAGAAGGCCTGTGGCAACCTTATGGTACAGCGCGCTGGCTTTCGATGTCGAGGGTGCTCAGATCTAATCTCGGCGTCGTGCTACTAAAATGCCTCCGCTTGTGACGTCCCTTAACAGGGGGTAATGCTGGTCCACCTATATGGTGCCTCCATAATAAATTGGCCAGGAAACATTGCGGTGTATTATAAGCGAATTTCTTCACGACAAGTGACTCCGCATTGGTAAAAAAAAAAGAAAAAAACTTCGTGGGGAAAAAAACTAGATTGTTAGTACTTTTCAAAAATATAAAGATTTTTTTTTTGTAAATTGTTTCGTTCGTTTATTATGACCCTTTGAATTTAGGAGAATCCATTCTATCTCACCCTTGTACTAATTAAACCGAGTTACTAAGTATATTTCCCCCCAACATGGCATTACTATTTAACCCTATAAGGGGCGCCGTTTGCACAGTGCAAACGCCTAAATGTAGCCCTTTTTCCACTTGTATTCAATGTATAAAAAATCAAATGAGCAGAAAAGGGTTAGTACTACCATCTGTTATCATTTTAAAGAAGTAAAAGCTTTTGAAACCTTCAATTGGAAAATTTTTCAAGATTCTTTACGTTAAAAGCAACGGGGAAAAATTCTGTAATATGCAAACGGTAGAGGTTGGTGCCCCTGAAAGTGTTAAAGAATAAAAAAGCCTGATTGACAGTGTCAGACCTGGAGAATGAGCTGAAAAGACCATATCATGCCGGAATCAAATAAAAGCGCAATATTTTAATAGCTTTTATATTTATACTTGCAAGATCCTATCAAATCATTAGTAGCAAAAAAGTTATAAAAAAAAGTTTTCTACTTGAAGAGGGTTTGCAACAACTGGCAGAAGGTTATTTACAACCCTAGTACCAAGAGGGCTTATGTCATTTGTCTGCTTTCCCGCATAAATTTCCATTTTAAATGGATAACCATAATTAGCACAAATAATCCATATTTTGAATCCAAAGCGAATTGGTTTTCCCCGAATAAACATTTTAGAGGAAGGGTGGCCGTAATACGAAACCATTGATTCGTCAGTGCTCAGCTGGTTGTGAAATAATCCAAACTGAATTAATTTTTTGTTCAGTTCACAAATTTGTTGAATTTTACCCAACTCATCATCAGGTTTCAATAAGGCATTACCCATCAAACGAAAAATTCCATTGAATTCTTTGAATATTTTTCAACCAAAAACTCTCAGTACAGGAAATGATGTCGCCGCAGAATAGTGGCGAAAGGCCAGTGTTCTCAAATGGGAATATAAAGATTTAAGGGGACTCACTACACTTAAATCTTTAAAACATTCGATTTTTTGAAAAAAAATATATGTTAAAGCCTGATCATTTCTGAACAAAATAAAGCAAACCGCATGAAAATATTCCCCTTAGTTTCGGAGATATTTATATTCTAAATATTTAATTACTGATCAAGTTTATGGTAAGAAAAATTTAAACTCATTTTTCTTAAAATGTAATTTTGCATCATTCCTCAACTAATATCTCAAAAACTATGAAACATTACTCCATGAAATTTTTATCACTGCATAATCATGTTATTTTATTGTGTCTGAACTAGAATTATTGCAATCGCTGCACATGCTACTTTTTCAGGGGTAAATTAATGCAAAAAATTAAGGAAATTTTAAGTACATATTGAGCAGTTTTAAAAAAAATTGAAAAAATATTTTAATGTTGAATGTTTTATGTTCAATTGTATTTTGAATTATTTATTTTAGAAATAAAACAGAAATTATACATTTAAGTGTAAAATTAATTTCATAGTTCTGCGCGCAAGCCAGTATACAATAAAAATGCTTAAAAAACAAGGTATATATAAACCATTTTTTAAAAAAATTATTTAAAATTGTTTGGAGAGTGGAAAATTTGTTTATTAAAATAAATATATTAATTTATCATATACATAAATTGTGGAAAAATTGGGAGTAAATTGAAATAGTTACAAATAGTCAAAAAGTACGAAAATATGCCTTATTTCATCGACTTATTTCCTCGAGAGTCGTGAGTTCACTGAACTAACTACACAAAGTATATGTCTGTTTAATTTTTTCTTATATTTTATATTCTTTTAATAATGTGAACCCTTTAAAGTATACTTACCAATTTTTAGAAGCATTGGATTGTTTTTCACATTTATATGAATTTTTTAGCTGTGCTCTGTAAAAAATGTGGAAAAAGGCCATTTTAATGATTTTTTGTTCATTTCCATTTTTATGGTTTCTACACTGAAGTGCCACTGAATTAGGGATACCTACCTAGTAACGAGTTGGGCCTCCTTTGGCTCAATAATATTGGAACGATTTCAAATACAATGTAAATTAAAAGAGTAAGCATGGTGCAATCGCAGGTTCACTTCAGCTTCGTTTGTTTGTTGTTGTTGTTGTTTCTGATGCCCCCTGGCCGGAATTTATTCCAGACCATGTCTATATCGAGTAGCGGTCTGGCTGGGGCGGCTCCGGTTTATAAAGGCTCCACGAAGGACTGAGTCCGACTTAGCCAGGTGCCACCGCAATTTTGACCGAGCAAACCCTGGGTAGGCATCTAGGGGGATTGTATCTTCTCCACCCTCTCTGACCTCATAGAGAGAATTTCCGGACTACTTGCCCATATCCGGCCTAGACACGGAGGCATTTAAAGACGCTTGTCGGGATTCGATCCGAGCACCCCAGCACCGAAAGCCGAAGCGCTACCACTAGGCCACTTCGAGCCGCCAGCTTTGTTTATGATTGAGACAAAAATATTACGCAATTTACCACGAAACTTCGTACATTAGATCTGCAGCTAATCAATGCTTGCATTATAAGATTGAAATGCATTATATGTATTTCAAATAAATTGCAAGATAAAAAGAACTTTTTTTATACCACGTTTTTAAATTTTCTGTTGAATCATACAAACTTGATAATTCTATGTATTAATAAATACTTTTTAAATATTTTTTGATGAATTATCCCATCAACTTGAAAGAAAATGATCAAATGCGTAATAAAGTGAGCAAATATAAGAAATTTTCAAACAACAAAATTAACTGAAAATTAATCCAAATTCTACTTAAAGATGGCTAAAAGTATTAAAAGAATGCATTGTCATCGTGTTCTGAGCTATTCTAAAAGTTTCAAATGTCTAGCTAGACGGGAAGTCGATTGCAAGATTTGTAGTGGACAAACACACAAACAAGAAAGCGAGTTAATAAAAACATGGTAAAAACAAGGACATATTTCTGTTACATATGCTAATTCTTTTCAAGTCAATATTGATGAAATTTAATTTTTAAATTCATTTTCGATTCGATTTTCCCAATTGGGAACATTTAACTGTAAAAGGTTAAATATCGTAGATTACAAGTGTGTTTTTTAAGAAATTTAAAATGGCTTCCCCGTCCTCAAAATAATTTATTCAAGTATTAAAAGAACCAAGACTTTTAAGATATTTAAGAAAGTCTGAAGCTCGTTTAGGGATGCGACATCGATGTTTTGATAAAAATATCGATGTTTTAAACATCGATTTATTGAAGCCGATGTTTTTTTAACATCGATGTTTTGTGCTCGATGTTTTACGTTGTCTCGATGTTTTTTTTTTAAATGAAAAAGTACCGCAATAAAAAAAATTTACCACGTAGCATCATTTTCACACTCAGTAAATGTAAGTCTGAATTCTGAAAAGGACGAATACAAAAGGGGGAATGATTCCTTAGCAAACAGACAAATGGCAATTAACAACCAATGAACCAATCAGAGCGCTTGGAATGTTCCTGACACTCCAGAACCTTCCATGGGGTTTTATTTTACAAATAGTATATACACGAGTGCATCCATTTAAGTTTTTGTTTTGTTCTGGTTTTATATAAGTTGACGTTATTATTACTAGTAAGATGCCTCCCAAAAGTACCGTTTGGAAATATTTTTACACAACCACTGACAAATTGGCGAAATGCAATATTTGCCTTAAGTCCCTCAAAACTTCTGGCAATACCACGAATTTATCTGGACATTTGAAGGCAAAACATGGCGGTATTTACAACGAGAATTTTGAGTCATCAATGTAGCCCAAAGCAGCCAAGTTTTTGTCATCTGTGCCTGCCCAATCAGAGAGTAAAATTAAATCACTCCCTCCCCCCACGACTAACGGAAGTAACATTAATGTTAGAGATTACTAAACCAGTTTTAAAAAATGGATGTTCTAAAACATCGATGTTTCAAAACATCGATGGTTTTTGGGCGATGTTTTATTAGCATCGATGTTTTAATATTGAATATCGATGTTTCAAAACATCGATGTTTTGTTATCGATGTCGCATCACTAAGCTCGTTATCAGTTCCCTAAACTTGAGAATATGACCAATATTGGAAATAAGCAGACAATCTCCAAAAACTCTCAAAAACATATAACGAGTGTATAATTATAATAGTTGTGAATAGAGTGTATAATTCTAATAATATTTAGTACTCGACCTCAAAAATATCCACGGATGATTACCGACCATCAATAACTTTTCCATTGAGCCGACATTCCAAAGGTTTTCCTAAGTAGAAAAATTCCTTAAACTTAAGGCAACAGCCGGCATAGGTTGATATATAGGCATTCCTTAAACCTAAGAAAATCTCCTAAAGATATATTTTGAGTACTTCATTTTAAAGAATTATATTTAATATCCAAGAAGCATAAAAAGCCACATCTGACAATGTAATCTCCTCACAGAAAACAGAGATTTCAGATATTTTATTTTACTACCACTATAGTCGGCTTAAGACCAAAAAAGTGACTACAAATGTGCTATTTTTACGATTTTTTTTGTCCCTGATCTCGTTAAATGCACCTTGCAAAAGTCCTTTTCACATTAAAACTCTTTACGCGTTTTAGTGTACACAGAAAATGGAAAATCCCTTTTCCAGCAATGTGGATGCAAGGTCCATCCCATTAGACACTGGGAGTTAAGACTGTTTTCGGTCCGTTATTTCGATCCTTGGTGGCTGAAAATTGGACTGTAAACGTTTGGTCTGCATCCGATGATTTCTTTCGCATGTCCCATATTTGTAACTGTTTTTTTTTTCGCCATGAGAAAAATTTACGCGGATACTAAATCTGCCACATGCATGAGAGATGTCACATTCGCACTAATCATCGAAAGTGTCAGTACATAATTTAACATAGTATGTTAATATTTTAATATTTTGGGTAAAAATAACTTGCATCATTTAAAATACAATCTCATTTTTTTTCATATCTCGTCTTCTCCCTACTCGGCCGCTGCTAATGAAAACATGTTATCCTTAATCTTTATTCGTAAATTTTCTGAATTTTACTTTCTTTCGTGTGTTTCTCCATAGGTTGGGTTTAAAATCAAGCTTTAATATGCTTATCTTATTTCATAAGTTAGTACTGTGTTTCATGCCTCATTCTTAAAGCGTTTATTAAATTCCACTTCCTGCCTTATTTTTGCAATATCGTGTGTAGTTTCTTTCCAATAATTTTGTGCATATATATATATATATATATATATATATATATATACATATATATACAGTGGAATCTCAATCGATCGTTCCCCGAGTGATCGTTTTCCCGTATGTATCGTTCATTTCACCCAGTCCCGAATAAATTCCATAGAAATCAAGCAAAAAAGACCGCATGAATCGTTCCTCGATCCATCGTTTTCCCGCAATATTCGTTCAGAATATCGCAGCTTTACATTCATTTATCGGATCGATCGTTTTTTCATAATAATTGAACCTGAAATAAATGTCTGGATTGAGCTAGAATGACGCTCTAATTAAACAATGAGCAGAACATTTGAGATGTACGGTCTCGTATTTTTGTTTTCTCTTGTTTAGCCGGGTTTCCCTTTATTGTACCACTCCCATTATTTGTTCGTCTTTGGTGTTACTTAATTCTTTAGCCCCTGGAGTATCCTATTTTCGGCAACTCATTCCAAATTCACTGACTGTTCAACATTTCGGTTCTTATCAGCAATGGCTCGCTCACAGTCAGCTTTTTTGTTGGCCTTGGGATGGAGGCGCCCTGGTGTTTGGTCTAGTGTGTAAGAAGTTTCTAATTACTGCAGTTCTACACTGGCCGATGAGTGTTTCACCCGGAAGCAGAACTTCCTGGTGGCGTTATGTCGGACCCCATCCAGTGCAATGAAATGTTCTAGTTACAAAGGATTCACGGCTGCCGCTTCTTTATACTCGCACACAATAACCGATACCGAAAAGAATGACATTTACAACACAAAAAAATATTTTTTACTTGTGGAGAGAAAACCGCCAAAAAACAAACGACGATTAAGTACTTTTATTTGAATCAAAATTCCTGTGTATCTACGTGTATTTCTTTTTCTATTATTACTATCTTGGATTTCAGTACAACTTTGTAATGTTATTTTCAGTTACACTATGTGTATGTATGCATTTATGTATGCGAGTAAAAATATTTTAGGGATATCAAACTTTAAGGTATGTTAATACTTTTTTGTATGATCCCGCATCCATCGTTTAGTTCAGTCGGTCCTTTCGAAAAGGATAGATCGAGATTCCACTGTGTGTATATATATATATATATATATATATATATATATATATATATATATATATATATATATATATATATATATATTAATTAATTATTGGCTTCAATATAAAGATATCGCCCTATAAGTGAACCACCCTTCTTCCATATGAGGGGAAAGCACAATAGCGTCCAAGTCATAGTCGGGATTCGAGGCCACGCCCATTCCCTTGAAGCTGGTGACGCTGATCACTATACGATACGGGCGGCATGTTTAAAACTGTTATATTTTTACTGTAACACGATGACTACAAACGCTTAAAACACGCTGTTATTTGAAATGGGACAATGGATCCATAAGTAATTGAAACAATCCATATTTTAAAAATCTATCATCTTTATTAAACTTGTTAATGCATAAAAAAAGTATGTTGTTGTTGTTTCTAAAGCCCTCTGGCCGGGACCAGGTCCATATAGGCTAGTGGGTTCAGGGGTGCGGCTCCGCTTTCATAACAGTACCACAAGGGTCAGCTTAGCTAGGTGCCACTTGCATTTTGACCTAGTACCCCCAGAGTATATATATGGGAGTATCGTACCATCTCCCACCCTCTCTGACCTCAAAGAGGCACTTTCTGGTCTACGGTTTTAACGTGCCCATATCGGGCATAGACATGGAGGTATTGAATGGCGCTTGTCGGGATTCGACCCGAGCACCCTCAACTTCGAAACCCGACGCTCTACCACCAAGCTACCTTGAGCCCAGTAAAAAATATTAAGCATCCTTTTAAAGTATCAGATATTAAAATGAAATTGCAGGATTTTTTTAAAAGAAATTATTTATTTGTGAACATTAAAGACTTAAACGGTATGTTTCTTTCGCTGAAGCTTTACCCCTGTTGAAAAAATACAAAGCTCATATATTTAGCTCTAATGAGGAAGGTGGAAAGGTTTTACCAGCCATACACCAGCTTTAAATTTTTTTTGCACATATTGTGTTTGATAATACGCATTACTAATGTTTAAAACAAAATTAAAGATTCGATAAAGAATTTTAAAAAAAGTTATTTTAAAACCGTCTAAGGGGCAAAATAAAAATAAAAAAAAACTAGTTTCAAATTTAAACATGAAATTCCAGTTCGTTAGTTAAATAATAAACAGAAAGCATTGCCGAAATCGGAGCTCTTTTTCAATTAAATGCAGTAAGTCGAAAGAAGGGCCATATTCTTTTTATCTGTATTGATAAACATCTATAACATTAAGCTCTCTAAAAAACTGCTATACTCATTCAAAATAACTCGATTCACATGAATGGATTCATTGATAAACAGCAATTAGTCAGTAAAACTTCAAACACGGGCATTCAGGTGCTCAGTAAAATCTTTATTCTTAACAAGTTGCGTGTGCAAAAAGCGGATACATTTTCCATTTTTTTATATAAATTATCGGCATCTTACCACCCCCCAAAAAAAAATTCTATGATATTTCCCCCATTTTCTGCTACATGTATTTCGCACGCCGCTAATTCATCCCATTAATTTACAAATAGTGAATAGTGTCAGTTCACTTGATTTAATTCACTCACAAACTGTGATTTTTCAGAAATAATATGACAATATTTTTGCCATTTTTTTTAGTATGAAATTTTAATAGAAGAATGTTACTAGGTAAAACAGTTCTAAAATGTCTCCTTTTACTTGCAATATAACCCTCCATGTGTATTAACCTTCAGAGCAGGAAAAGATTATTGAGCATTTTTTAAACTGGTTTTAACTAAAATATAATATAAAGAAAAAATTTAAATTCATGAAAAACATGAAATGAGAGTATAAGTAACACGTTGATAACACTGTAAAACACATTTGAACCTTTTTTCTGTCCTTTAGATGAAACTATGTGATTCTGTACAAGCAAAAGGTGCTTGATTCATATATCAAAACCAAAATGGTCCATCACGTATCGTTTTTGTAAGAGACCCACTTCTCATATTTATACAAATTGGTTACAGAGAAATGTAACAGAGGCTTGATTATAGAAAACCCAAACACTAAAATGATTTTTTTGGCCATTTCCTCTTGTAGACATCTGAAGGTGTGTCCCTGATAACAGACCAGCAATATTCAGCTAGCATATTTCCATTCTTTCGGACACTGAAACGCTTTTCAAACATAGAGATGTCCTAGTGAAACCTTTCCCCATTCTCATGAATAATTGAGCCAAGGTCTTGAGGAAAGAAGTCCAGATGCGAGTCCAAAAAGTGTAGATTTAAAGACATATTGCAACCTATAACACGAAAGCATTTCACCATGTCACCAACAAGATGTTCATAGTTTTCAGCTTTCTCATTTCGAAGGAAAAGTGAGCACACTGATTTGAATGCCAGTCAGGCTTCTTTTTTTCTTTTGACAGTTTAATTTCAAACTCTTCACCATGAAAGACCGCTTTAATTTGTGGGTCAATAAAAACCCCTTCTTTTACCTTTGCCTCACTTAAATTTTTGAATTTTTTCCCGAGATGCAAGAAAGCCACTCCTTCTCTGTCCAGAACTTTTGCAAATATTTTCATCAAACCGAGTTTAATGTGCAATGGTGGAATAAACATACATTGCGGATTCACAAGTGGTTCATGTGATATGCTTTTGGTGCCAGGAATGAAGTTTTTTCTTAGAGGCCACTGTTTACGGATGTAGTGATTTTTCTGTTGATTGTCCCATTCGCAGAGAAAGCTGCAGAATTTAGTGTATCCCTGTTGCATGCCTGTTAATATCCCAATGACTTTCAAATCTAAACAAATGTGCCATTTGAATGTAGTGTACTCAATTAACTGCAGTATAGACGTCATAACTTCGTAAGTTTCCTTTCTATTTATAGAATATGCTACAGGAACAGACGGGCAAACATTGCCTATATGGAGGAGCACTGCTTTGAGACTATGTTTGGACGAGTCTGTAAACAGGCGCCACTCTGCTGGATTATGTTCATGTCCCAATGTCTGAAATAGGCCATTCTCATCACAGCAATATACGATGTCTTCTTTCTACGCAAAATAGTCTACAAAATGGCTTTGTCGTCTTCTAAATAAACTTATTTTGTGTAGCGGTGCTTGCCTCTACAGTATAGATTTCCATTGCTAAACTGTGGATTTTGGCGAATATGGTGCGTGGTAACAAAAAATAATTACAGATTCGTTATTTTCAGCCAAAAATATACAAGAAACACACATTTTCATCTGAAGGACATTTTCCATGTTGTACAGTGTAACAATTGAAGAAATAGAAATTCGAATTGCAGCTTTTTTTTGTATTTTTTTCCTTCTGTAACTTCATCATATTATATATTTTCCCTAAAACACCAAAATCAGTAAAACACCATGAGCTTTCAGGGAAAATATTTTTGATTTCCACTCTTGTGTTGCCATTAAAATCCGGAGCTTCATTCCTCAACCTGCAGCCATACATGGAACTGGTTCGACAAGGCAGCTTAAATCAGGACACTTTTTTTTTCTCATGGCGGGTTACAAGACAAAATATATGTATAAATAAAAACAAGAACAAACAACCAAAAGAACTAAAATGTCCATGAACACAAAAGTTTCCTAGCTATCCATTATCTCTCCCACACTGGAGTGGTACAACTATGGGTAAAGTCCGTGCCCTCCGTCGGTTGGTTGGTTAGTTGTCGAGTCCATGGACAGTCAAGCTAGATGGCACAATGGGCGGTCCACATAGCCTCAGCTATCTGGAGGCAACTGTCCGCATAAAGGTCCTTTTGGGGACAATCACCAATCTGCTGCATTGCAGCCATTATTGCAGGGAAAGAGAAAAGATGATCAGGTCTGAGTTCGGTGTCGGGACAGTTTCTGCAATTAGTATTGTTGAATTCTCCTCCCTATGAAGTGCCGAGTTCTCAGTCTTGTTAAGGTTTTTGTAATTTTTTCTGTTGGCGTTTAGTTCGCAAATCTGATATTTCAATTCGATGACCCTATTTCTGAATTTACATTTTACAACTGAGTTAATGTCACAAAGTGTGATAGAATGAGAAGATTCCTCATTTAGTTGTCTCGCTTCTTTAGCCAAGGCGTCAGCTGCGCCGGTATCCACTGCATGATGCAGTGTTTATTATTTTGATTGATTTCGTCCAAGGCATTATGTATATTATGTGTTTGTCTTGAGAAACCCTGCACAATTGACTGAAGGGCGGTCCTGGAGACACTGAATCTTACTTTTCCACCGGCATGCCCTCCGTTGATTGCAGAATTTTCAAAAGGATTCTGAAACGATATTTACGTATATGGCAGACATGTTATAGTAGGCAACCGTGGCCCGTCACTACGCAAAAAAAGGCGACCGCTTTCTGCCTCGGACATTCTGTTCCACCACATCTTATGTGAAATCCTCGACAACAGTTCTTGTTCCTAAGGGAAGGACAGTGTTACTTATTCCAGACAGGAAGTTCCTATAAAAGTCTCCCTTACAAGCAACTTTAGCGAGTTGTAAGAGACCTCATTATAATTCAGAAGAACATAACATAAGAAATATGTTTTTATGATAATGAATGATTAGAAGTTACTCCGTTTCCTTTTTGATTTTGTCGCAGCGTCACTATTTTTTAATTGTTCTTTATTTCATATCAATATGATTTACCCTGTGTAATAGAAACTTAATTTGGTGTAAAACATAAAATAATAGATAATATAAATAAAACTATTGAAACCTGTTTATCTTTTTAACGTATGATTACGTTCCTCCATAACGGTCCTCCAGAAAGGAAAATGCCAGACGCTAAAACCGTCCGTCCGTACCTGGCGTGTTATAATTTTCGCAGCCAAACCCAGTCTGTATCGCTTGGACAAGCAGTGAACATTTAAGCAGGAAAGTACCAAAATGCGTCAAAATTTTTGACATACATATATATATATATACATACGTACATATATATATATATATAGATACATATATACATAACACATACATACATAGAAAAGAGGTAAGCAACGAAAAGTAATCCTACGTTAATAACCCGCGGTAGTTTCGTTAGAAGGGACTACCTGAATTTTATTTAACTTATTATTGCTTTTAATTTTTATCATTATATTTTACGAACAATAAAACTTAGCGTTTATTAGTATATTAAATGAGGGAATTAGGTATATTAAATTATTTATATTATGAAAATATATTTTATAAACTGCTGCGTTCTGTGTAGAGTAAAAAAATCAATTACATTCAAACTTTTAACGAAATTCTAAAATCAATCATGTTCGTTCCCTAGCCGTTGAATTTACGATTAAGGAATAAGGCTTAAAGAGACGTTGATTTAATATACCATGTTTTATTTATCAGTATCATTTTAGGAATGTTTCCTATCTTCATTTTCTGAATTTCATATTTTATTTCCTAATTCTTCAATTCTTTGCTTAATACGAGTGGCATTTAACCTTCTATTTGTCGTTTCTGTAACAGTTAAGACCGCAAAATTAGGTTATCCCCAAACATTTAAAAAAAGGGAGAATTTTTGTATGATTTAATGAAAAAATAAGACTTTTTATTTATATTTAAATAACTATTTTTGAAAATCCATTGATCAAGTCAAACGAGCCAATCATATCATGCCCAGAAGTAATAGACGGCGCTCATTCCAGTGGTAGCGTGTGCCAAACTTCACACAAATTCCATTTCGAAAACTCAAGTTCCCATGAAAGGTTTCTGTGCAACACCTTTTCCGATGGTCATTACCTCATGTGTCTTTTCCCCTGCGCGGGCGTCTCACCGGGAAGGGATTAAAGCGTCTCAAAACCGTAATCCTCGGGGAGGACGAGCTTTCATTCGAAATGCTGTCAACCCTTCTCGATCCCCTTTAATCCCCACCTGCAACGCACGCTCGCCGGTGAATTTTTCACGGGGAAATATTTTGCTCGTTTTGTGATGCAGGAATGCATATTGAATCAGCTATTAAAATTCACCGGCATCATGGCGATGGGGAAATTTTGTGTTATGGGGCCTGGCTCTCACAGTTGACTCTGAAACACAAATTCACTGATATCTGTTTTATAACTATTTTAATCTGCGTTAATTTTTTTTAAAACTATACATGGCTCTGAATTATACATTTGAACGTAAATGTACCTTTTTATTGTCTGTTTTGAATAACAATATTTATAAAATACTAGCTGAATACCCGTGCTTCGCTACGGAGTACATTCAAATTAAATACAGCGGTCAATGTATGCAATTAATGCCGAAAAGACAAAAATATATATATTTATAATAAAAACAATGATTAATGTATGCAATTAATGCCAATATATATATATATATATATATATATATCTTTATAAAAATATCGTAACGGATATCTTTATAGACAAAATAAGATAGAAGAAAATGTTCAAATTAAATACAACGGTCAATGTATCCAATTAATTTGTATGTTTGATATACAGAAAACATACTAATTTGAATTAAATTCTTAAAAATCTTCCATCTCAATTAGATTATTGGTTAAATTTTATCTTTTACCGAATTTCAATATTTTTTTTGTCAATTTATTTAGTTGTTATGCCCGTGACGCAAAATTAATTTGAAGCATCACAAAAAGTAAAGAAACCACGTGATCAGCGTTTAATAAATTGAATTCCAAAAATTAATCTTTAAAAATTCACCAAAAATCAGAAAATGGTGGTAAAGATTAGAAAAATATTTCATTTTAAAGAAACTTTTATGATCTTTTATGTGATATAAATTTTATAACCCTCAAATTATTATTTTAAATGCAAACTTTAAAAAATGTTACAAAAACATCTTAAAAATTTAATTTTAAAAATCTAAGAATTTCTCAAAAATCTTTCTTAGTGCACCCCTACTATACTATAAAAAGAATCGCCATGCAAAATTTCAGTCCTTTAGGTCCAGCGGTTTCGTCTGTGCGTTATCTGTCAATCAGTCAATCACGGAACTGTTTTATGTATACAGATTATAAGATCCGATAAAATACTAGTATTACATAATTCCTTTAGACTAGAGAAACTTTTATTTATTTGTTTTGTGCGACCAATGAAAAGATTGTATGATTTATTGCATTTCCTGAAACGGGAAAATGTAATGATGTTGAACGAACTCTTGTCTTAAATTTTCCATTGCTTTTATAATCAACCACAGGCTTCTGTTATGGCGACATTAGTCTTCTCTTGCATAGGACATTGCGTTGTGTTCAGCGTGAAAGAAATCAGATTCTATTTGGGCATACTAATACATGGAACAGACTTCCTTACGCTGTGAAAAGGGGACACCAAACTCTCTTTTTCGGCTGTGGTCAGCCATTATAAAGTAAGGGTTCTCAGAAAAAGTGTGTCTCGAGAAAAACGCCAACAACAATAAAGCTTGCCAACTAAAGGTGGCCAACCCCTAGTAACTGATACATGATGATAGGAAGTTCTGACCACCCCAAGATAGCAGCCAATCCCCCAAATACGTTAGCAGATGTCCGAGAGAGGTGGCCGAGGCGATTGCCTACCGGTCACCACACAAGGCGACATAGACTCTTGAACATACTGTCTTGGAATCTGGAGGTATGGGCGGGAAGAGGTACCGCAAGGCATTTACAAATATCTATACCGCAAACAAAAATTTTCACAACACTTTAACCATAAGTTTGTTATATATATATTTTTAAAATTTTTTAGAAAAAATAATTTTGGATCAAATTTTAAAATTTTTTATCCAAATTTAGCTGTACCAAAATATCTACAAAAATTAAAGTTGTATCAGTTATGGATGTCTTTGTGTAGAAGTTACAGGCGCCTTTGTAAATGCTTACATGAACGTAAAAAAAAACATTTATAAGTGATTCCAATGAAGCATGAAATTTTTGAAAAAAAACATTAAGGCGTTTTAAGTGTTCCATTGAATCTAAACTCAAATACTTTTAATCTCTTTCCAATACTACTGAGTCGTTAAATATCTGTCCTTTTAAACCCAAATATGTCTTTCTGTGTAAACATTGAAAACTAGTCTCAGTTCATTCTTCAAACTGTCAAATCTTGCTGCTCGCTCTGGGAATAATGTTTGAAAACAACTTCAGTTTTATTTCTATCATATATTCTATGAGGGTCCATAACTTAGATTTTTTTGGTATTAAAAATCCTACATTTAGGTACCGGGAGTCAGAAATATTCCCTTAAATAGGGAAGTGTGCTGTTAAAAGATGTACGCTATACAGAATTCGGCACTCCCGTAGCAAAAGTTGATAGTAGCACTACAAATATACCAACCAACCAAATATCAAAAGGAGGGGCCTGTGGTAGCCAAGTGGTAACACGTTGGGCTTGGAACTAGGGGTGCTCGGTTTGAATCCGGATTAACTCCATGAAATACTCCTTGTCTAGGTTGTAAATAGGAATGTTATATCCGTGGGTAGAAAATCCGGAAAACCCTTCCATGAGGTCAGAGAGTGCAGGAAAATGTACGATTCCCCAGATGTTGCCCGTAAGGGGTGCTCGTTCAAAATGGAGGAGGTACCAGGGTGTGGTACTGGTTCGCCTATACGGTCTCACGATTGAAAGCAACTAGCAATTCTAGCCGGTTGAGGGCAAATGTTTTGATTTTCAAGTGTCCCACATTGGCAAACAAATTATGAAAAGGAGAAATATAATGCAAATTAGTATAAATAGCTTATATAAATAGCTTATATCATAAAAAATTTCAGGTAGTCTCTTCTAACGAAACTACCGGGGGTTATTAACGTAGGATTACTTACCGTTACTTACCTCTATTGTATATATATATATATATATATATATATATATATATATACATACATACATACATACATATACATATATATATATATATATATATACATACATATACATACATACATACATACATATACATACATATGTATATATATAATATATATATATACATACATATACATACATACATACATACACATACATACATACATATATATATATATATATATATATATATATATATATATATATATATAAAGTCAAAATTTTGATGCATTTTGGTGCTTTTCTGTTTAGCTGTTTACTGCTTGCCCAAGTGATACAGACTGGGTTTGGTTCGCTGCCGAAATTATAACAAGTGACGCAGGACATCTGAAATCTTTCCGGAGGACTGTTATGGAGGAACGTAATCCTACGTTAAAAATATGTGTTTCATTAGATGACAATATATGTGAGTGCAGTCCGTCCTTCCCAACAGAAGAATCTGATGTCCCATTTAATCCCTTACGGAAAAATACCAAATAATCAAATTCACGAAACATGAGGGTCTATTGTATACTTTCCAAGGACCGAGGTATACTTTATAAGATTTTCCTATTCGTCTGATCGACAATGACACCGCCTACATGCAATTTAATAGAGACGCGAAAAGAAAGAAAAAAAAAGGGAAACAAAAACTCCGACGAATGACAACCCGCGATATCCCATAAGCAGAAATCCGTGGAGAGTAAAGAAACAAAGGTGTGGTCCATCTCGGGACATCACGCAAACGGCGGAAAAATCACATGGGGAATGTGGGAAAATCGAAATCACCTTATTATGGTGTGACTAATTAATTTCTTGGCGTAATTTTTCGTGCCTCATTCGTTTTTCGTCCGCATTCGTCATTTTTACAAGACCAGTGCTTTCCACGGAGAACCTCGTGTCCAGGTCGTCGTGAATATAGAAGGAGATTTCTGTTTGAAAATGAAATCGGTGTAGATTTTGTGTAATAAGGTATTGTAATATATAAAAGTGTTTTTACATTTTCTTGAGTCCCAAAAAACACTTTATTATTATCATCATCATCATCATAATCATCATCATTATTATTATTATTATTATTATTTTTATTATTATTATTAAGCCCCCTGGCCGGAACAACTAAAGACAAGGTCCATAGATGGCAGCGGACAGAGGAATGCGGTTCCTAATTATAATGTCACCACGAGCGTCGGATTCCTTGGCCACGTGGCATCCCAATTTTGACCGAGCATCCCCAAAGACCACATCTTGGTGTCTACCCCACCCACACTTCGTGGAAGGACTGTCCGGTCTTCAAATTTAACATTCTCATATCCGGCTTAGACATGAAAGTGTTTAATAACGCTCGTCGGGATTCGAACTGAGCACCCCTAGTCCCAGGCCTAATGCGCTACCATCAGGCTACCTCGGGCAAACAATAAAAACTTAAATAAACAAAGTAACCGGAATAAAGTAACCATAAAGTAACCGGACATTTTTTTTAAATAAGGAAAATATTACTCACCTTCGAATAAATTTATTTCCTTCAAAATAATAGCGAAAGGAGTCCATACAAATTTTCTAACGTTTCTTCAAGTCATCTAAACACTGTTTATAGGCGTTGAAACTAACCGTTCGCAAAATACGAGTAAAATTTGAATTAATATCCGAGATGTTTTCAAATCTCTGTCCTTTCATGGATTTTGCATTTTTTTATTACAAAGGACTTATTCACCACGAATTTTTTCCTGGAAATCAAACAATTAATCAGTATTTTTGCAAGGAGGGGCTTTTTCGATTAAGAAACAGGATAAGGCGAGTTAAGAAGGAAGTGTTTGATTCTGGGCAATGGTTTCTTTTACAGGATAATGCTAGGCCCCATACAGCCATTTCTGTGCAACAATATCTTGCTAAGCATTCAATTACAGTGATAAATCACCCACCATATTCTCCCGACTTATCACTAGCTGATTTTTTCCTTTTTCCGAAGCTTAAGATGGCCACGAAAGGACAGAGATTTGAAAGCGTCTTGGATATTAAATCAAATGTTACACGTATTTTGCGAACGGTTAGTTCCAACGCCCGTAAACAGTGTTTCGACGGCTTGAAGAAACGTTGGAAAAATTGTATATACTCCCTTGGCGATTATTTTGAAGGAGATGAATTTATTTGTAGGCGAGTAATATTTTTCTTATTTATAAAAAATTGTCCGGTTACTTTATGGGCGCACCTTGTAGTTTCCCCCATTTCAAAGGGCTACGACGGATATAATTTGCAGAAAAAAAGATTTATATTTTCTAAAAGCGCCAACATTCTAGTTTTTTTTCGCCATTAGGTTTGAAAAATAACATCTCTCAAGTGAAGCCCGTTATTCGACACCCACTGCCGTTCTCCCAAGTTTTCAATCACTCTGTGGGTCATCTCCGGGGAATGGCGGCTAAGTCTCCACGAATAGAGGACTCGTTGCACCTCTTCAAGTCTCCTTATGTTCTACCTGGTAATGCAGATCCACTTTTTCTCCCGTTTGAAACCCATCGCATTTCTATCATGAACAGACTAGTTTGCATACAGCCCGAAGCGCGTCCTAAATGCCCTCTTGTGTCGCGGTCACAGAATCGTTGTTTTTAAAGACCTCATCGAAAACGAAATCTCGATGTTCACCGGACCGACTCATGGTGTCTACTGACAACTACAAAATCCACCCGAACTGTTGCAACCTCCCGCATCGCTCTACCTACAACGAATATGCCCTTACCAGTCACCTTCAAAAATGAGGTAATCCATTGTGCCGCACCATGTATATGTTTAAGACCGTCTGCACACGGAGCAACTCAAAAGAAACTGATAACTGACTCCAGTCACAAACCAGTCCGTGATAAGTCATAACCTATGTAATTGAATGGAGCCACGCACACGGCGCAACTGGTTACAAACTCAGACGGCCTTACTCTCTGCCTGTTTCTAATCACACCTTTAAGTTAATTAGCTGATAAGTGCTTTTTGGACAACGTTCTCTGCATATGAAAGGTAAACGTTTAAAGAAAGAGCAAGGAGTTTTAAAAATTAAAAATTTTTCTATTGTTTATTTCAGGCATTAAAATTTCTATAGCTGCAAAGTAATTTTTTTAAGGGGGTCCGGGACATATTTTAAAATTTTTTTTATTGAGTTAAAATTATGAATTTTTTTGTGATCTTTAACCATATAATTTGTAAACAAAATCACTTCATAAAACTTCTCATAAAGTTTTTAAAAATTTTTATAACTTAAATTTTTTTTAATAAGTGGGGTAATTTAAAATTGTTATGACTCGAAATATTTGTCGAATTTCAAAAATTCTTCATTTAATTAAACGGAAATATATGTTTTAATTTTGATTCATTTTTTTAAATATTAATTTTTTTAATAATTAATATTTAGATTAAAAATATAAAAAAAATTATGCAACTTATTTTTAAAAAATCCTACTTTCAAGAGCAAATGTCTTTTTCAAATTTGCTGAATCCAAATTAAAGTAAAATAAATGAAAAAGACATGTTCCAAATTTGAACCATTTTTCTTTAATGGTTCTTGACTTATAACAATTTAAAGACGAGAAATGGTGAAAAAAAACCATCATTTAGAAAAGATTAATATCTGCTGTATTAATATTAAGTTATAAAAATTTTTAAAGTTTTTATAAATTTTTATAACTTAAATTTTTTTTAATAAGTGGGGTAATTTAAAATCGTTATGACTCGAAATATTTGTCGAATTTAAAAAATTCTTCATTTAATTAAACGGAAATATATGTTTTAATTTTGATTCAGCTTTTTTTTAAGAATTAATAATTAGATTAAAAATTTAAAAAAAAATTATGCAACTTATTTTTAAAAAATCGTACTTTCAAACGCAAATGTCTTTTTCGAATTTTCTGAATCAAAATTAAAGTAAAATAATTGAAAAAGGCATGTTCCAAGTTTGAACCATTTTTCTTTAATGGTTCTTGACTTATAACAATTTAAAGACCAGAAATGGTGAAAAAAAACCATCATTCAGAAAAGATTAATATCTACTGTTCTAATTAAGATAGAAATATGATTTAAACATCATTTTAAGCGGAATAGAACAGAAAACTTTTTAATGCAATTAAAAAAATACGAAAATTTGAATTTTGTGTCCTGGACCCCCTTAAACTTAGATAAAAATGAAAGGAATTGAAAATAACGCTCAATGCATTTAGAGATCTGTATATTTGAATTCCCGAATCGAAATGCAAAATAAAAAGCATATATTATAATCTGTGCTTAGGCTAGCACTGTGATGAAATTTTCCCTTTGCGTAACGCAGGGATGAGAATCTGAGAGCCGAACTGACGTACAGAAGGTAAACGGCAACAAAGGACTGTGGAACAGACTCTTGTAAATAGACAGCTCCGTCGAAATTATTGTCATGCTATTAAGATGCCTTTCCGCTGAACTTTCACCAAAAAATTTATTAGTACCTCTAGGGAATAGAAAATTTTGTTGCTCGCTAACACAAAGAGGAGGGGGGGGCACCAAGAGAGAATTATTAATAAAAAGGGATGGCTGAAAATTTTGTCCTTTCTCAGAAAAAGTAGGTCACATAAGATATATATTCCCCATTTAGACATTGAGGCTGTTAAGGCAGTGTGAATGACCTCGTAGGTATTTTATTGGAATTCTACTTTCAAGCTGTAAGGGAATTTTTCCGGTCGGTATTTATCTAATTACAGGATTATCAAATTTATATTTTTTAATCCTGTTTATTACATGTGGAATTGAGATCTGTAACTGCAATGCGCACGTTTTTCGAAAATATTTTCATTATTAGACTAAATTGATATTGTCATCACTTTGAGAGATCTGCTTTTCTGCCTTTTTTCCAAGTTCGACAAACTGTAAATTTTGATAAAACAAGTAACGTAGCAAGTCCTTGGCGACATTTAACAGAGGAACTGGAAAATAATGAATTTAATCAATAACGCCTTGGCGCGTATTTAAAATCTTAAACAGAGTTTTCTGTACTCTGTATTTGACTAACATTTCATTTTCCAGATATGTAATTTTAATTTTGAGGAACTACTGAAAAGAAAAACCTTTAAATTATAACTCACAAAAACTTTATGAAAACAACATGACAGGAATACGCAACATCTTAATATCAAAATAAATGATAAAATGTAACAGCATAAAAATTCAATTTTTTAGTAAACTTTGCTATTTATAACAATTCCTCTGTTTTTGTCAATGATATGTCTACGCGGTTTTACCTGCTGCCTGGAAATATATATGAATGTAAATGCATTTATTTATTTTCCTATCTCTTCTTTCTTCTCATCATTTCAGTGGCGTAGAGAGGGGGGTGCAAGGGGGTCTATCATGCCCCGGGCGCCACTCGCTGAGGGGAGCCAAATGGTCCCCAAAACAAACAAGATGGTCCCCAAGACAAAGACCCGGGGCACGGTACCTTTTTGGCGCCTAGTGAAATTTTCCGGAAAATTTCACTAGGGGGTGCCAAAAAGGTACCCTGCCCCGGGCGCCAATTATGCTCGCTACGCCACTGCATCATTTATGGTTATTTCTCAATTCTATTTATCAAAATTATTATTATTATTTTTATTAAATTATAATTAATATTGTTATTAAATTATTATTACTATTATTATTATTATTATTATTATTATAATTATTATTATTATCAAAGTTATTATTATTTTATTTCTATTTTCTATTTATTCTTATTTTACTATTTCTAAATGGAGAATATATTTATCTTATAAAACTATGTGACCTACATTTTCTGAGAAAGGAGAAAATTTTCAACGTTCCTTTTTTATTCCTTTATCCTTTTTGTCTCTTCAGTTAAATTTTCTTTTCTGACTAATTTTCGGTTTTATTTATTAGCTTGTTAACGATTGTGTCCCTTGCGTGGTCTGGTTCTTGTAGAATCCCTGCCCCCTTTTTCCTCTTTAAGCGTTTTCCTTTCTATATGTCGATTTCTTCCGCCACCTCTCACGACGTTCTTTGGGAAATTTCTGTTGTCTCCCTTATTTATATCAAAGATTTCGAGGAGCCTTGCATTTGTGAACTCATCTTAGACATAACCCCATCTAATGCTTCTCAGCCGGTTGAACTATGAATTAGTTCGAAATGGTTACCCCCCTCCATTTGTTATTTATTATGGTTATTAAGAAGCTGTGTGGTTCTGTTAAAACTTAATAATTTCAAAATGTACGTGCTGTTTATTTAACCGTTCAGTGGGCACGCCCGTGTACAAAGTGCAACATTTGCGTAATTTTGAATGGTCTGTTTTTACATGTAAAGTTTCAATGTTCTAGGCAGTTTCTATTTATAGCTACACCCTTTCTACTGCAAGTCTGACCCTTTTAGTCCTTTCCATTCATTGTTGGTCGTGATTTGACCGTGGTAAACAAACGATTATACTGGATTACAATCCGACAAAAGGAGGAGTTGATACAGTCGATCCAATGTGCAGCTATTACACGGTATCCCGCATACCACGAATATGGGCAATCTAATTGTTTTTTAGGTTTTTGCCCATAATAGGAATCAATTCGCATATTGTCCTTAGATTCAATAAACCGGACAGTTTCGAAACAAGGAGATTGTATCTGCATTCTTTGGCCTTCAATTATAAATATATCTCAGTATTATAAACATTTTATATCTTGTCATAAAACGCAGAATTATTATTTTCAATTTAAAAAAAAAGTTTATTACAAAAGGAATAATCAAAGTTGAAAGAGACGTTGCACTTTGTGCCACGCGCGCCTGCTGGTGTTCCAAAAATTGGCGAGCCCGCTGAAGGGTTAAAGGTCTGTTTTCAGCAGAGGTGGTTCCACTCCAGAGTTTTTATTTATATTTTATTTTGCGGGGGGGGGCAACGACGGCTCTTAGGGTTATATTTATATATATATATAAATTTATATATATATATATATATATATATATATATATATATATATATATATATATATATATATATATATATATATATATATATATATATATATATATATATATATATATATATATAATTTATATATATATATATATATTATATATATATATATTTATATATAATATATATATATATATATATATATATATATATATATATATATATATATATATATATATATATATATATATATATATATATTTATATATATATATATTATATATAATATATATATATATATATATATATATATATATATATATATATATATATATATATATATATATATATATATATAAAAGAAATAAACATAGTCTCATTTTAAATTTAAACTCATTCAGTATTTGGTCTACGATTGTATAATTTTAGGCTATAGAAAAAAAAAAATACGTCGGGCTTTTTATTGGGGGGGACAATAGCCCCTCCCCCCCCCCTTGGAGCCGCCAATGGTTTTTAGTCACAGAAGACAAAAATCGGAAACATGCATTTGCTAATTTGCGATGAGGAATATTCTTAGAAGCAAATTCCCCCATAGATTAACACGGGTATCGAAGATTTGCAGTGTCATCTGACGGACAGCCTAAAGTCGCTATAACATGAGAATAGAACCAGAAATCTCGCCCCCTGGAAAAACTAAGGGAAATCGTGTTACCCAGCTGAATGAGGGGAAATAAAACCTCACAAGTAATGCGCCATTTCGTCGTTTGGAGGGAAAAAAAACACGAACCAATAAGAACGCCATCTTTAATCCATGCAAATTTCTCCTCCGTGCAACAAATGAATGACTTTAAAAATTTTTCCCATCCCAAACTTACGTATTATGTGACCATAATGGCGGGAGGGGACACGTAGAGAGGCCAACGTGACCTCCGGACAGCTTTCTACGGGGCCACCCCAGGGAATGGATTACAGCCAACAATTAAAACAAGGCCGTCGGGTAATGGCACTCTCTCTCCCTCTCTGGATTCGAAACTGTTCTGTCAAGGGGTGGGGAGGGGGTGGCGGGCATGATTATTTCAGCTCAAGCGTTGTTATTAGGAAAATGACATTAATAACCGAACCATTCCTGTAATGATGATGGGCGAAACTCACTTTCGGTTTCTCATTCGGTTTCCGCTCATTGCGTGATCTAGCCCCGCGCGCGCCAGGGAAGGGGACCACACCTATGCAGTCCGGGCCAAAATGCCGTAGTAATATCGCTTTTCGGGGCGCGTTTATGTCCCAGCCGTGAAACGGTAAACTTTCCAAGCTGCACACACACACACACACACACGGCTGGGTTAAAACTCTTCTCTGCTGAAATTAGCGTTAGCTGATAAATGATGTTGAACTTTTCGCGGAGAAAAATCGTCGGTAATTTGCTCTTATGCGCATCGCTGTGCAGAAATGATCCCCAGAGCAAACGAAGGAAAACTTTGCCAGGGAAGTAAACCTTATTTCGAAATTAAAAATAAATGGCTCCCGGAGTAAAAATTGGCAGATAAACAATTATAACTTTTTGCCAAATCTATATACAGTCGAACCTCCATATATCGAACTGCCACATATCGAAATTTTCTATTTATCGAAGTCTTAGCAAATCTCCATGTTCATTACATAGAAAAATTGTTTATATATATCGAAAAAATCTCTATATATCGAAATTATTTTCAACACAAATTGGGAAATTTTATTCCACTTTAGAATAAAATATACCAATTTTTGGCGTTTGAAACAATATGTCGTGAACTTCAGTTCGTTGAAAATGTTCCTGATTAAGTTTTTAGTGGACTGAATAAATACGAACATTTCTTTGAACTTTCCGCAAAACTGGCTGTTCAGCAAGATATTCGTTGTTTTTTTTTTAAAGAATGTAAATGTGATCATTGTAACCACTGTCTGGGTTATTGTTTTTTTAAAGGTATGTAGTACTCAATAAATCTTTCATATTAATTCATTTTTTAGTTATTAACTTTCATTCAATGGGATTCGCATATAAATTAGAAATGGAGTTTCGTATACGAAAATTAGCTTTAATTTTTTTAAGGAGAATTATGATAAAACTAAGCTCAATTCTATATATCGAAATTTCTATATATCGAATTTTTTTCTGGCAATTTGCTACTTCGATATATGGAGGTTCGACTGTATATATATAAAACAGATCCGTAACTGACTGACTGACAGATAACGCACAGACCAAACCGCTGGGCGTAGAGGGCTGAAATTTTGCATGGCGATTTTTCTTATAGTGTAGGGGTGCACTAAGAAAGATTTTTGAAAAATTCTTCTTAGATTTTTTTATATTATATTTTTAAGCTGTTTTTGTAACATTCTTTAAAGCTTGCATTAAAAATAATAATCCGAGGGTCATAAAATTTAAATCACGAGAAAGATCATAAAAATTCCTTTAAAATGAAGTCATTTTCGAATATTTATCTCCATTTTCTGATTTTTGGGGAATTTCTCTAGATTCATCTTTAGAATTTAATTTATTAAATACTGATCACGAGGTTTCTTTTTTTTTGCGATACTTTAAATTAATTTTGCTTCACGTGCATAACAACGAGTTAAATTGACATTTTTTTCTTTCTAATGCGGCAGACAATTGGACATTATCCCAAAAAATATTAAAATACAGTAAAAGAAATATTCCTCAAACTGTACTATATTCTTTAGTATGCTCTATTAGATTTAATATCAATATTTTCTTCTACATTGTTTTGTCTAGAAAAATATACGTTACAATTTTCTATAAATATATTTTGGGGTTTTTTTGACATTAAGGGGATGGTGGACCTTTCAGAGCGATTTTTGAAATTTTAACCTCAGAGAAATGAAATTTTGCATATATAATCATTAAAGTATAACAATATTAAACCTCTTATGAAATTTTCGAGCTCAATAATTTTTAAAAAAATATTATATTTTTTTAAAAATTTTATAATTAAAAAATTGAAAATAAATTACTTTTTTTTAAATGATACTTGCTACTCAATTTTTAACTTTACCCCTTAATTTTGCATTTATATTGCTTATAAATACATTTTAGACAAAGCAGGGTTGTCCAGATCATTGCAATATGATATTAGGCTGCAAAAAATTGTGGTCGCGATGCCTGCTATTCCACAGTTTTAATGCGAGAAAAAAATAAGTATTGATAGGAGGCAAGAGATGGAGTCCGTACACTGGCACCCAACGAAAGTGAAGGTTTTTTCGCCTCCAGTATTAGACATCAAGGTATTTAAAGTATATTTTCAAAATGGCACGTAGTTCAATGATTTTAATATTGATTCGGGGAGCAGAATTTCAATTCCTGTTTCAGCCATTATTCGTATCTGAAGAGAAAAAAAAAATTATAATATGTTTACTCTCAGAAATATGGCGTTTACGGGAAATTTTGGTTTCAATACTTTTTAATGCAAATACGTAATTATTATTCTGATTGCTTCGATCGATACTCAACACTAAAAAATATATTTTACGCAGAGCCAATGAAACAAAACAGGTGTTATTCCTACATATAAATACATTCCTTTATTTATACACACACACATATATATATATATATATATATATATATATATATATATACATACATACATACACAAACACACACGCACACACACATATATATATATATATATATATAAATATATACACACATGTGTATATACTATATACAAATATACACATACATATATATATTTACATGCACATTCATATAGAGAGACACATACATAGTGTCAGACTCTCGTCTCCCATTCCTAAGTGGAATTGATGAACGTGTGTAATAGCGTCTTCAATAAGCATCAAAAGGAGCGCAAACAGGTGTCGAGAGCCATACACCTTTGGAAACCCTTGACAATAGGAGGCAGCGAACTCATTTAGAATGATTAAGGAAACACAGCGGCGCACGTCACCTAAGGTAGGAACGGTGGACAATGAAACCGACAATAGGTGGTCTGCGTATCGTGGATAAAAAAAGGCCGATTGTCGTTCGAGAAGGGGAAGAGGAGGCATAAAAGACAGACGCGAGTAACGAACGGGAGGAATGGATTCGGACTGTTGAAGGGTCAACACGCTTAGAGGAGACGGGGAGCTCGTCGGACTTTGAAAGAATGAGCCCCGGCTCTCACGAGTATTTTGAACGTTCGTCGGAACGAAACTTTGTAAATGACGTATTTAACCAAGATTTTAATATGTTAATAAACCTCATGAAATAAGAGTTGACTCTACAATTATAATTCCTTCTACATGACAATGATTTGTCGGATCACGACTATAAAGGTTAACATTGGCGTAGTCGAATTAAAGAACGTGGGAGGACCCCAGCGATACGGAAGGTATCAGAAAAAGATGATCTAGAGTACGAGAGTGGTGATAGATCTTCAAGGAGACGCAGTTTCAAGAGAAGTTGGATTCCGAACGAGTCTACTGGGCACGACTTCAGCGACAGATATTTACTCGGCAACTGGTCAAGAAACAGGAGAAATTCAAGGTCGGAGTAAAGTGTGCATCAACGACGTGGTTATATACTGAACTCTCTTGAACTGTGATCAAAGGGCGGCAGCGGAGAAAGATTAGAGTGACAGTTTTTCATCGAGGTGAAAAAGGGGTAAGTGATTCTATCTTTTCTCCCTGTGTATGAGATAGCGGTAGTAATTAGTTGAAGGAATCTAATTATTGTTGATAAATTTTGAAGTGTTGATTCATGTGTATAATGATGGAAGTAATTTGTTGAGTTATTGAATTTTGGAAAATGGAATAATAATTTAAAAGTGAAAAAGTGTTATTTTGTATAACGGGAAATGTGTACAAGTGTTCGTACTAGTTATTAGTGGAAGTGATTTATAATTGTAGTAGTTAAATGCTCTTAGAATTATCATAATTGTGGAAATAAATAGTTCAAGATAAGTATAGTTGGTTAAATTTTGTTATAGTTGTAAAAGTGAATTTGTACTTGTTTGCTGCATTTGTGATTAAGTGGTATAAGCTAAAAATGGCATTCATAGGGAAGGGGTGGAAAGCCGATTTAATTTTGTTAGCTACAGAGTTAACAGGGATTTGTCCGTCTTCGGAGAACAGGACATACACTGATCTTAAGGAAATGATATTAGGAAGTGAGAAATATCAGGAAGAGTCCGCTAAGGAACGGTTATTTGCCATAATTAATGAGAGATTAGAACGAGAAAAAAGTGAAGAGAGAGATAGACAGGAAAGAGAGAAACAAAGAGAAATAATGTTAAAATTGAAAAAATTAGAAGTTGAAGAATTGAGGATGAGGGCAGGTAAAAGACTTTCAAGTTTTAGGGTCAGAGAAAGTATTGGAAGGGTTAATAATAATTTCGAAGGAGTGTTGAAAGAGGAAAAAGGGTTATTCTTGAACCACTAGTTAACACAGATAAGGTATGTGCCAAAATTGACCGGAAAAAGGAGGATAAAAGATGTTTTGTCTGTAATAGTAAAGACCACTTGAAATATCAGTGCCCCAAAAGAGTTCAAAATCTCAGAAATAGAGGGGATCAGAGGGGAGATAAATTTGAGATGGAATTTAACAGAGGCGAAATTATTCAACCTGAGAATAAAATTGAAACCCAACAGGAAAGGGAAGTGAGAGATGTAATTACTCAAGGAAAGGAGGTCCTGGACGGGGTAGCATGTTATCAAAGGCATTTGAGTAACAGTATAGATCATATATTAGAGGAGGAGTTGATTATTCCTTCTAATATGTTCGAAATTGTAAGGGATACAGAGGAGGAGATGGCTAGTTCCCCGAATAGATTTGAAAGCGCAAGAGACACAGGTGAGGAGATGAACTATAAGGGAGGAGGTAATGAATTAAGTCCCAATGAGAATGTAGATGAGGTGCGAGAAATTGATAAACTTTTGGATGGGGAATTAAGTCTCAATGAGAATTTAGATGAGGTGCGAGAAATTGATAAAATTTTGGATGGGGAATTAAGTCTCAATGAGAATTTAGATGAGGTGAGAGAAATTGATAAAATTTTGGATGGGGAATTAAGTCTCAGTGAGAATTTAGATGATGTGAGAGAAATGGATAAAATTTTGGATGGGGAATTAAGTCTCAATGAGAATTTGGATGAGGTACGAGAAATTAGAGTTTCAACGGAAAAAGAGAGGAAAGATCAAATTGATAGGTTAAGGAATAAAGGGTTAGAGGAAACTAATAATGAGAATGGAAATAATCAAAGGGAAACACGAAACGAAGAATTAAATGCCCAGGGAAGCTCTAGCGATACGGGTAGGAAACAGACGCAAAGTATGGAAGAAAACACTTCCACAGAAAAGGGTGATTTTGAACCGACACTAGATCACAAATTCACCACAAAGGAGTCAATGAGAGATAGTGAAATAATAAAGCCAAAAACCCATTCGTATTTATTTAAGGTCCCGTAAAAATCGCAGAGAGAATCACAAATTTAAGTAATTCCCAAAGAATTTCGGGAAACTCATGTAAATGTGTATTTTATAAGTGTTCTAAAATTGATTTAAGTTGCTCTCGAAGAATTCATTGAAAATTTAATTAAATGTGTATTTTGGAAATTGCATTGATAACTAAGGTTGAATCCTAAGAAAAACGGATTAATTTTGCAAATATAATGGTATGATGAATTTAAGTATATAAGTTATGTGATATTTATTTTTTTTTGTTGTTGTTTGTTGTATGAACACTTGGTTTATATATTTTTTTTAAGTGAAGAACTAAATTAATGTTAAGTATTCCCTAGAAATTTGGGGAAGTTTCATTAAAATATGTAAGTTTAACTGGTTAAGATTTAACCAGGAAATTCCTAAAGAGTTTGAAAAAAAAAAAGGAATCAAAAGTGTAATTATCTTAGAAATTCTTGCATTGAAGATAAGTGATTTGTAGTCAAATAATTTGTTGGTGTTTGGTTTAAAGTAAAGAAATGAGCAAGAATTATAATATTAATTTTGTGTCAAGGCTAAGTGTGAAAAGTAATTTTTGTTACCGGTAAATGTTGTGGCTATCTCATATGCAGATGAAAACATGGAATCATTTACTTGTAAAAATGTGTTATTGTTGTAGCTACAAAGCGTCTCCGTCACAAGTTAAAAAGCACAGTTATTACCCCATGGGTGTGCTTCATTATCCTCTGATCAGCAGGGACTGTTGTTCAAACGTGAAAACGTCTCAAGGGACTGCTTTCACTTCTAAAGGAAGGGGCGTATGTCAGACTCTCGTCTCCCATTCCTAAGTGGAATTGATGAACGTGTGTAATAGCGTCTTCAATAAGCATCAAAAGGAGCGCAAACAGGTGTCGAGAGCCATACACCTTTGGAAACCCTTGACAATAGGAGGCAGCGAACTCATTTAGAATGATTAAGGAAACACAGCGGCGCACGTCACCTAAGGTAGGAACGGTGGACAATGAAACCGACAATAGGTGGTCTGCGTATCGTGGATAAAAAAAGGCCGATTGTCGTTCGAGAAGGGGAAGAGGAGGCATAAAAGACAGACGCGAGTAACGAACGGGAGGAATGGATTCGGACTGTTGAAGGGTCAACACGCTTAGAGGAGACGGGGAGCTCGTCGGACTTTGAAAGAATGAGCCCCGGCTCTCACGAGTATTTTGAACGTTCGTCGGAACGAAACTTTGTAAATGACGTATTTAACCAAGATTTTAATATGTTAATAAACCTCATGAAATAAGAGTTGACTCTACAATTATAATTCCTTCTACATGACAATGATTTGTCGGATCACGACTATAAAGGTTAACACATAGATAGATACATTGACAGATAGATAGATAGATGCATATAATATATAAATATATATATGTGTGTGCATATGTGACTATTAATATGTGTCGATGATTATGAAAGTGGCCTAAGTCAAGAATCTAAAACAAAATAAGTTTATCCATTATTTCACATTGCATTCTTTTACATAACTATATTCTGAAGAAATCTTTGCAAAAGTGCAAAAATTATATCGTTACATTGAGCTGCTTATAGTTCATGTTCAAAGTAAAACATTATATATATATATATATATATATATATTTACCAATCTCGAAATGAAAAATACATCACTTTCATAATCAACGGCACATATGTGTGTGTGTGTATGTGTGTGCGTATGTGTAATAAGAAAACACGTATTTTCTCTGAAAAGTTATCCCAGATATTTTTCTGTTTGTATAGATTTCTGTTCGATAGATTCTCTATGTCTATTAATATAATGCTTTGCAATGTCTCGCTGTTTAAATAGAAGTCTGTTAATAAATTAAATATAAGACTGTTAATAAGACTGTTAACCAAATAAATATAAAAGTATTTTTCATAATGTGTTTCTCAAAAAAATAAAATTATCATACCTCTCCACTGAACTGTATTCATTGGATTGGCTAACCACTCAAGCCGACGACTAGAAGAATACGTCACTTGCCATAAAGTTTCCACTTGGTTCTGAAGATAATTTATATATATCTATATCTATCAATATATATATATATATATATATATATATATATATATATATATATAAATATATATATATATTAATTATTGTATTGCTAGGAACGTAAACTACAATTAACTAGATTTCACTGGGTTAAAATTAGGAAAATTAGCGGTAAACAGTAAAAAGAGGCCTAGAGCGAATCGCAGGGGATATGGCGTCAACAACTGCATGCACCAAGAAAGTTCCGGATCCATCTGAAAACTTGTGAGTATGAATCACTATCATACGATGCTCAACGCTAGGCAATTGCAAACAAAGGCACATTAGATTATTTTTCGGAGAAGTAGGACGCTCAAGTCGCGGGGAGTTGAGAGATGATGAAGGTAGAAGTGAAAATGGTATAATTCCCCACGGTGTGTGGACAATAAAGAATGTATTATAAAGGATGCAGAGGCAGGGGTAAATACAGGATTGTAAACCAATAAAAAATAGAAGAATAGCTGTCGGTGTGGCCAGTGATAGCGATCTGAAGTCTAAATTTTACAAGATGGATGGTCGTTATTTTATGGCCCACAGTAAAAACGTCAGATGAGAAGGATCAAAGTTGTTTGGCAAAATAAAAGGATATTGGGGGAGGTACTACATAGACTATGGACAGAGGCGACAGAGGCGGTATAATAAAGAACCAATTAGGGGTAGGAACCACTGAAAGAAAAACAGCCCACTGCCCAATCAAAGCGAGGGGCGTGCCAGAATGGCGCCCCTGTAAACGGACAACAGCTCCACTAAGGACGGAAGGAATCGGAAAAGAAGGAGACGGATTTTAGATTGGGTTCCTGAGAGTTAGATGTCGGAGACTCTCGTCTGCCCCATAGCCTTGGAGAAGTGCGAATATCCCTCCAAGGTGTTCCTACACTGGAGATGATACTGGGTCCCGGTCGCCGATGCTACGATCATCGCTGCATACATCCGTTATAGTAAGTGCCTCCCCGATAGACTCTAAAAATCATATTTGACCCTATAGTTTGCCTCTGCTTCTGGGTATCGTATGTAAAAATTGTTAATATGAAACTGATTGTAATATTAATAGCTCTGACAAGTTAATTGAAATTTGGGTTATCAAATAAATGTATGTTTAAGTTCAATACGTTGTATTCCTTGCTTGTTCCAACCCATGCATGCATCCATTGCTTCTAGGTAATTAACTCCTACAATGAAGAATGGCGATTTAACTGGGTTGAGGATGTATCCAATTAATGTTAATTAATAAAGTTCGTTAAATGTTATTTAAGTATTAGTTCTTTTCTTAAGTATTAGGTCTTTATTAAGTATTATTTTAGATTATTTAATTAGATAAAGGTTACGAGGTGTAAGCACCGTATCATATATATATATATATATATATATAGCTCACTTTTTTACATATTTAACGATTCAGTCTTTAAAGTGTAATACCATGTTTATCTTATTAATTATTTACTCTATATTCTATTAACATACGTAAACATTTAGTTCTCTACATTTCGACTAAGGGTTTTTATAAATTGTATGTTCTCCTGTTGGAAATAAAATGTGTTATGTTCAATGAATATGATTAATTGAGCTTCTATTCACATAATTTTTCGGACACCTGATGTTTAAAAACTCATTCATGAATTTAAGCAGTTCCCTTTCTTTCAATCAGAGGTAGTATGCTACTAAATAACCCACAGCAGACTCGTTGTCTAAGTACTTAATCATAAAGTTATGCAGAAACATTTCTTCACACCTAAGAATAACCTCAAGGCCAGTCCAACAAGTCAGGAGGTGAGGCGACCACCTCAGGCGCCGAATTGAAGAAGTCGCCAATATGCGACGAAGCAAAAATAGGAAATTTTTATATAGGCCAAATATACGCGAATATTTCGGCTATTTTTATATACTCCTGTATTTGAGGTCACGGGAAATAAATGTTGAATACCTATTTTCAAAAGTTATTGTAGCTCTAAGAATTCTACTAACACTACCTGATACTGTAGCAAAAGCCGAGCGCAGTCTTTTTCAAATTTTGGAGAAAATTTTAGAGAATTATCTAATAACCATAAATAACCTTAGAACGATTGAGACATCTGGCAAAATAGAAAAGACGTTATCTAAAATAATTAATCATTCGGACGCAATCGAGCAATATGCTGCCATAAAGGATCGAAGAATGATTTAGTGATTATTTTTATGTCATAACAAATGATATTCAAATTTATTTACTTTTTCGGCTTCTTTTAAGTACTGTGTTTTTTAAATTATGTTTTTTAAATAAATAAATACACACACACATATATATATATATATATATATATATATATATATATATATATATATATATATATATATATATATATATATATATATATATATATATATATATATATATATATATATATATATATATATATATATATATATATATATATATATATATATATATATTGTCATGACGTGGCCGACAACAAGCCAACACAATCTCACACGAGATCAAATAAATCAGACTCATATTTGAGATAAACAGAGGCACGAAATTTAAATTAAAATTAAGTTCCTTTATTAGAACTCACTATATACAAAATATTTACAGTTAGCCGTTAGGCTATTACTATTCATTAGATTTGCTAGTAGTGCATGGAACTAGCCACTGGTCTCACAAAAAAACTGTGTTATCAGCTTCCCAACGCTGACCATCCTCTAGACCTCGCCTCTGCCAACTGACTGTCTGTCCCTCCCAGTCACCTCAAAGCAGATTTCCCTCCGCCCGAGGGGGTTGGATTTCACTTCCGCCACCGGACGCCTTGTGGGATCTTTGTCTTTGCCGCGCTGGTCACTGTCCAGTCAGCCCAGCCCCTGAAAAAACTTTTCATAAAAAGAATCGGCTAGTTCTCCGCCGATCTTTGTCCTGTGGTATTTCCGGCCAAGGTCCGTCCGCCCCATGGCGAACTGAAATTAATGATGTACCCTAGAATAACAGAAATTATTTTCTGGATTTTTCTATGGATAGTCCCCTTGAACCTTTAGAATGCTGGTTTCCACGTCTCAGCTTCAGACTTCTTTGTACACAATTGTCCTGTGAATCTTGTGGGAAAAAATGGGATGTTGCACGACATCACAATATATATATGTATATACATACATATATATATATATATATATATATATATATATATATATATATATATATATATATATATATATATATATATATATATATATATATATATATATATATGTATATACATACGTACATACATATATATATATATATATGTATAAACATACATATGTATATGTATATACATACATACATATATATATATATATATGTATATACATACATACATATATATATATATATGTATATACATACGTACATACATATATATATATATATATATGTATATACATGCGTACATACATACATATATATATATATATGTATATACATACATACATACATATATATATATATGTATATACATACATACATACATATATATATGTATATACATACATACATACATATATATATGTATATACATACATACATACATATATATATATGTATATACATACATACATACGTATATATATATATGTATATACATACATACATACATATATATATATATGTATATACATACATACATACATATATATATATATATATATACACATATATATATATATATATATACATACATATATATATATATATATATATATATATATATATATATATATATATATATATATATATATATATATATATATACAGTGCCGTAACTAGCTATTCCTTTGCCCTCGGAAATAATTTGCCTTTGGGCCCCTTTACTAATTTGGTTTGGGAAAATAATAAAACAAATATAGCATTTTGGGTGCCCCTGTTGCCCCTGCCTAATTAAGGCATTGTATATATATATATATATCGTTATTCTAAAAGCAAACGATATATATATATATATATACACTGCTGGCCATCCAAATTGCAACACTAAGAAAGACAAGAGATATCACAACAAAATTTATTTTGTTGATAACATGTTGACCAAGTATCAAATGATTAAATTTATAGACTTCTGTGAAGTGTGGTTCCTGACAAAATCAGTAGCCAGAGTAGCCGCCATTGTTGGAGATCACCGCTGCCACACGCCTCGGCATTGATTCAAAGAGACTTTGGATGAGTTCTTGGGGTACAGCAGACCAAGCAGCTTCCACACGTTGCCAAAGTTGATCTGCTGTGGCAGCTGGGGATGGAATCTGGGTCAATCGTAGAGCAACCATGGACCACATGCTTTCTATCGGCGAAAGATCCGGAGAGCGAGGTGGCCAGGGAAGCAATTCAATCTGGCGATTGACGAAGAACCGTTGGACAATGCGTGAAACGTGTGGTCGCGCATTATCCTGTTGAAATATGGCTGTGGGTAAGCCCTGAAGGTAAGGAAGGACAACTGGCTCCAACACCTCGGAGATGTAGCGCTGGCTGTTAAAAGTACCGGCAATGCGTACTAGATGTGTGCGAGAGTCATATCCAATACCGCAGGCAGGACCAGTGTGGGACCGCAGGCAGGACCGGTGCAGGACCAGTGTGGCGGTGAATAACGCAGCTGTTCAGCATCCTCTCTTCACGGTGTCTCTAGACTCGAATGCGACCATCGTGGTGTTGCAGACAGAAGCGTGTCTCGTCAGTAAAGACAATTTCATTCCATTCTGCCGTCCACATCCTTCTGTCATCGCACCATTGGCGGCGGAGACGTCTGTTGTTCTGCGTCAAGGGTAGAGAAAGCAATGGGCGTCTTGCGGACAGACCACTCTGCTGTAAACGGCGTCGAATGGTACGCGCAAACACTGGATGATGCGTTACAGACTGCATGTGCTGTGCTATGGATCGTGATGTGACTGAGCGATCAGTCACTGCCATGCGCACAATTTGCCTGTCATCACGTGAAGTGGTGCGCTGAGGTGGATGCGATCGAATATGCCGGTCCGTCGTACCCTCCTGCATCCAACGATCACATATCCGCATTACAGTTGTTTGGTTTCGTCCAACACGACTACCGATTTCCCTGAAAGATAATCCACAATCTCGGTAGGCCACTATCCTTCCAGTGTCGAAATCGGATACTTGATCAAAAGATGATCGCTGTTTTCGACGGGGCATAATTGATCGTTTTTTTGAAAAAACCACAAGAAAAACACAATTGCCGAACTTGAAATCGTCGAAATCTCCAAGCCTTAAATAGCGCTTTGAAGTGGCGCCACGGGCGCGCGTGATATGCGTCTGCGCTGAAATTCTAATCATTTGCATATCTTACCTCCGCTAAGGTATGTTGTAAATTTCATGTTATTTGCATGGTTCCTTCAGGGTGTTGCATTTACAGTGGCCAGCAGTGTATATCGTTATTCTAAAAGCAAACGATTCCTAATAGTGGACACGTTAATTTCTAGCTTCTCTCCAAAAATTAGAAAAAGTGCCGTTTTTAGAAATTTGCCTCACGCGCCACAACTTATTGGCCCAGCTCTGGGGGGGGGGGGGGTACCTAATAAGTATGCTATTGACCAACCCACTTTGATATGACCATTCAGAATTTCAATTAGAGGAAAAATGTACAATACATCTTTGTTCATTTACAACTTTTTCGCAAACATGTATGGTAATTTATAAGTTATTCAAGGAATATTTGAACATTTACTAGTACTACGCATAGAATGAAAAGCTAATGATTAAATATTTGTATTATATATAAATAATTCAAAAGCAAAAGGGCCGAAATAACTCCCTTTTCTTTTAAGTTAATGATCCACCGCAATCACTTTCTAATATTCCACAATGAGACTGTGGCGACCTCTAACGGGATCTTTTTTCCTCATTCGGGATGTTTCCGAAAACCGAGCGATCAACAAGTGTGTCAATAACGATCGCTTTTGTGGGGTGGAAACTCCCATGGCAGATGTCACCGAAAGGAGATATTTTTTGGAGGCGGGATTTAGAAATGCATTTATCAAGCACGATGTTTATGTGAAACTTAGCTGGAGCTTATATTTTTCGATGTCGTATTCAAAATAAATTTTTTTAAAAAGCTTTGATTTCAAGGTATGTAGAAAATGGACAGCTGCAAATTGTTTTCTAAACGAGTCAGTTTAGTCATTTTTATTCCGTTTTGTTTGGCGCAATCAGGAGTTTATCATTAGTTTAATCCAGTAGTTCTTCCCCTTTCGTTGATAAGGGACCACTTGTCGAAAAAAAAATATTGCCCAACCAACACTTTCAGTGGGAAATGTGTGTTCATTATTCTCAGTCAACCAAACTATTTATGATTAACAACTTTAGCCTTTTCCTTACGGGGTGGGATAGCTATTATCCCAAGAATAAGGGCCCAAGCATTAATTAATATATATATATATATATATATATATATATATATATATATGTAATAAAAACGACGATCAATGTATACAATTGACGTAAAAAAAATGTGTTTATAAATAAAACGTGAGGGATATTTTTATACACAAAATAATGTAGAAGAAAATATTCAAATTAAATCTAATAGGACATACTAAAGAATATAGTACAGTTAATATAGTACAGTTCGGAGAACATATCTTTTACTGTATTTTAATATTTTTTTTGATAATGTCCAATCGTCTGCCGCATTAGCAAGAAAAAAATACTTTTTTTTGTCTATTACGTTGTTAGGCATGTGACGATAAATTTATTTAAAGTACCAGAAAAGAAATCACGTGATCAGCATTTAATAAATTCAATTCTAAAAGTTAATCTTTAAAAATTTACCAAAAATAGGAAATGTTTTATATGAAATGAAATGATAGAGAGATAAATATTCGAAAATTACTTCATTTTAAAAGAGTTTTTATGATCTTTCTCGTGATATAAATTTTATAACCCTCAAATAATTATTTTAAATGTAAACTTAAAAAAACTTGCTAAAACAGCTTAAAAATTTAATTTTAAAAATATAAGATGAATTTTTCGAAAATCTTTCTTAGTGCACCCCTACTCTATAAGAAGAATCGCCATGCAAAATTTCAGCACTTTAGGTCCAGCGATTTGGTCTGTGCATTGTATGTCAGTCTGTCAGTCAGTTACGGAAATGTTTTATATATATATAGATTGTATTCCATGCAATGCTGGAAGAGATCTCCGTTTTCTGCCAGAACACGTTTGTTGTTGATGTGTGGTGCGCGATGTCTCCATCACGCATCACACATCCACTTTTTGCGGAGCGGTGTTTGGTGTGCGACCCATATACCGGTGTTCTGCAAACATAGTGCGCCGCGTGCGAAACGTGAACCGTTTTGAACAGTTCGTGAATCCTTTGAATGATCGTAAGTTAATTGAAGCTTACCTCCAGCAAGATGGAGCATCGTTTCCCACATAGACAAAGGGCATGGCTGAAATTGAGTCCTTCTTTGGCAACGGGGTAATTTAAAAGGGCTTCGGCGTCCATGTTGGTGGGTCTGAAACCACTCCTTTTCGAAAAGCCTCGGAACAAGCCTCGCACTGTGGAAGACGTGAAGGAAAACATCCTATGTGAAATTGCTGATGTCTCCCCCACACCCGGTATTTTTGCTAACACGTGCAAGAACACGGAGCACCGCGTAAAAAAAGTGTCCGGTAGAAAACGGAGATCCCTTCTAGTATCGCATGTAGTACAGTCGATTACACATACGTCAATCTATGTCGCGTATATTTTGGCTCAGATTGCAACAGAATATTCGAAGCCTCTCCCGAGTGAATCACCCTATAGCAAGCACCCTATAGAAGAGCTATTTATGGTGTTTATTGTTTTCCAATGCGGGCCACTTCTCAATGAAGACATTGGTAAATCCACGAGAATTGTTGGTTGCTCTCAATGGGGCACGGTATAGGTAAACAAACAACACACTCTGGTACCACCTCCTTTTTGATTGAACACATCCGAGAAATGACATCTGGGGGAGCTCGTTCCTTCTCTTACCCTAAGTGACATCATAGAAGAACCTTCCTGTCTACAGATTTAGCATGCCCCTACCCGGTCTAGACACGATGATACTGGAGGGGGAGTTGCGACCCCCTTCAATGGTTTTCAGGCATGTCGCAACACTCCCCCTTCACACTCTGTATATTTTTATAAAGAAGGTATTTTAAGATATTATGGATAAACACTTATCTGATTTTTCAATAATTTAATTGAAACAGAATATTTACTTTAACAAAAATTAAGTAAATTAAATTATTTTAATGTCATGGCTGTTTTTGAAACTGCATACTCAGCTTTGAAATTAGTGTTTGGGTGTTTGACAAAGCTAGCCTCATATCATCTTCGACACTTATTCGATTTCGAAACTTCGTTTTGATGTGGACAAGGGCTAAAAACCACCCTCACATAGATACGTTCTGGAAATGGCACTAAAATATGAAAGGCAAGTTGGAATCATTGTGGATAGGTTTGATACATAGCACACCAGAACTGAATGAGTGATTTTTCTCTAAACAAATAAATTGCCGATGAAACATTCTGAAGATCCAAAACATCATCCTATATTTCATCGGGAATACTAATCACGTGTACAGAAGTAGAGAATGGGTTTCGAGCAAGTGCAGCTTCTTCTTCTTTGAGCTCAGAGAAATACAGTTGAAACTATTTTTCCAGAGATTGAAGGTATCCTGTAGTATCCATGCATGCGCCTTTAGATGCTATGGAGTTCATCAAATTCTTCAACTTCATTGGACAATTTTTCAAACATGACAATGTTTCCTTGGTTTACTTTTCGACGCCAGTTCTGCTGTTTCGAGACAAAAGCCCTCAGACTGTCGAGGAGTTGGACATTGTGAGTGTCCTTTCCTTGAAGCTTCAGGTTGAAATTATTCAACTGTTCAAAAATATCTGCTAAATAGGCAAGTCTTTTTTCCCAATTTATCATTGAAGTAAGATAAAAGCTCGTATTTTTCTTGAGCTTCTAAGAACAACTTGATTTCTTCTTTCATCTCATAAACACGGTTCAGAACGTTTCCCTTTGATAGCAAGCGTTTAGATGTGAAAAACAGCAAAAATTCAAGATCTGCATTCATGTTTTTACAAAATTCTCTAAAAAGACGGATGTTAAGGGCTCCAGATTTGACATGACTAGCAATTTTAATTACTGAATCTAGTACATTTTATAGAGGAGTTGGTAGAGTTTTACTGGCAAGCACATATCTGTGAATGATATAGTATCTACCTTTTGATAAAGGAGCAAGTTCTTTTACTTTTTTCAGAAAGCCCGACTTTGACCCCAACATAGCAAGAGCTCCATGAGTAGAAACACCACAGACCTTTTAACACTGTAGTCCTTCAGATTTTTATCTTCGCCATGACATCCTCACTTGTTGTTGTAATTTCGAGTGCGATACAAAACAGGAACTCTTCTTTGATGTCCTCTGAATGAATATATCTCACGGAAACCAGCAACTGAGAACAGGAACAAGGCCGTTGATTCCTCAACTTATAAAGAAATAGAGAGACACTTTGATTTCATTCAACACTTGCTCTTTAACATCTTCGGACATATCGGAAATGCTTTACTGAAATATGTGCTACCCAGTAACATATTCAACAGCCTATCAAAATTAGCTTTGGTTCTATTTTTAGCGTTCTAATGATATTGTATTCTGTTATTCTGTTTAGTTAGGTAGCGTGTGTAAGCGTTATGTGCTTGTGGTGTTAAAAACAGTGTGTTTTAACTTTATTTTTAACGCTGTTTATTTTATGGATTATAACTTGTGTACAGCAGAAAATTAATACCTGTTAGGCATTCTTCGTTATCTAACCCAATATTGGTAAATAAATATCAAAATTGTTTTCGTGGAAATTTGCTAAACAATTTCTTGAATTTAATAAATTTGTGGCTAGCGACCCCACTGAAATCATCTCGCGACCCATAGGTTTAGAAGCAGTGTTCTAAGCTGTCCTCAATTTCAGTCAAATTTGAATTACATTTTTCTCAAATTCAGTAATAGGGATACAGAATTTAATAAAAAAACCCTACACATTATTGCATTGTGAAGGTGCATTTGAAAGATTTTGAAAAGAAGTTCAATTGTTAAATAAATAAACCATTTATTGTGTTAACATTATCAATATGATGAACTACTTGTAAAAAGATATTTGACCCAAATAACGATTTTCCAAAGGCTTTGCTCTACTTTAGTCGCCTTTATTTAAACTTTTCTTCTTAAGCGATTGAGATGCAGAATTTGGAATAATGTCTTTATAAATCGAACTGTTTAAAAAATGTTTTAACAGTTTTGGATCGTTTATTAAATGCCATTTAGGGTGTTAATATCACAAGTATGATGACTATTTAAAGTGGTTACCTTATGCGATATAGGAAACTTACCCGAGATTTGCTCTGTTTCAGTCACATTTAATTTACATTTACCTTCAATTTAAGTGTTAGAGATCTAGAATGTAAAATAGTTTAGATACATACGAATTTAATAAAAAAAATAGTCACAGAATTATAAATTTTTGATACAATATACCATACTTGGGTTATCAGAGGATAAGGTGGGATTATGGGACCTGCATTTTTTATGGACCCCCTTAATATCTGCTCTATCCGCAGCCGCGCGAAACAGATGTGAACTAGAGCTCCTAGATGGCTGCAATGGATAGTCAAGGTCATTGACCTCTGTCCACTCCTGAATGACGTCCTGTGACCAATTGTTTGATTTTCGAGTTTTCAAACTTTTTTTCCAGGTAAGTAGAATTGAATATTTGACATTACTACTATGTTCGATAAAAACTGATTATGTGCCTTATTCTACATGAGATAAAGTTCCTTTTAAGCTAGTTCAAAATTAAATTCCATGTAACTCATAATGTGGGAAAAATGCTGGTGGTCCATATCAACCTCCACTTTGGGTCACCTGTTAGTTTTGACTTTTTTCACTTATGTGATTGTATACATCATACGATTTGATTTAACGGCAAATCCAGTTAAGGTTGTTTAGATGAGTTTTGGAAGAGGTTAGAGCCAAAAAATATGAAAATCAGTCTTTGGCGTGTTCACAGTGAGCCAAAACCAAAAGGGGGTTCATAATCCCACCTTCTCCTCCACTATTAATTTGATGAAACATTCATTGCCTAGTTCAGAGTTTCCCAAAGTGTGTTCTACGGACGTCCAAAAAAATTAGGGGTTCCGCGAGACAGTCTGATGCCCAAGTCATAATTTATTTTATTTGCCACAAAGACGCGCTGTCACGCTGGGTGACTAGATACACTGGCTTCTAATAATTTGTCGTAAAGTGCAGTAAAATTTGTAAAATTTGTCGTAAGTGGCGTGGGAAATATAGGTTTTTGTATCTCCGATCACAGCAAGAAGCGGGCATGTGGTGCGTTGAGCTGCGTCAAATTACGCCAAATGACGGACATGTTGACGGTGCAGTATAACACATCGTACCGCATCGTACGCCAGTAACTGGTTGCTCTCCATGTATATTACCTGGTCGCATGATTTCTCCATTGAATGTACACGGGAGTCGTCTGGCGTGATCCATCAATCTACATATAAATAAAGAGATATTTCTCTTTTTTTCTTTAAGAACACTAGAGAGCCCTAAAGATTTTCACAGTTTTGTGTTAAAAAATTCAAAACAGATAAACAAATGGCAACGAAAGGATGCTATAAAATATGTTACCTGATTACTTTCGAAGGGGAGGCACATCTCACTGGTGAATCACTTATCAAACCTTTCGCTAAAGATGTCGTTTCATGTGTATTTGACGAAGAATGTTTTAAACAAGTTGAAGCTGTGTCTCTTTCCAACACTACTGTATCAACGCGTATTAACATTATATCACTTCTGAGTTTGAATAATATATTAAATAAAAACAATATGTAGAAGTATTATTAATTATGCCTTTCTTTGGCTTATTATACATGCTATTGCCGACGTGATAAATCTAGTAATTTTTTTACCTTACAAATGTGCAAAGGAATCCTGTGATAACAAAAGGAATAGGTAAGGGGCACAATATGAGTCTTCATTGCATTAGATTTCATTCAAGGAGATCCTTCTTTCAACGGAATTATCTCCCGAACCTTGAGAATTTGAACAATATTACCAGGCTCAAATTAAAGTATTTATGTGAAACGAAATCCCTTTTAAGAAATTTTCTGTGTAATGAAACTTTTTACGGTATATTTCTACAACATGACATTACAATGCGTCAAATCACTGCTTGGATTTTCTTCATCTCCACTCAAATAGCTTTTTCAGGAACAGTGAGAGCAGAAACCTCGCTTTTTGTGTCTCTTTTACAAATTACCAAGAAAGGAACATTGCATCCAAAGTAATATTACATTCTATAACCTCTGATTTCATTCCCCGAGAATAAATCTGGGGTTTTAGAAGGAGGACAGTTGGACATTCCCCTATTCAGGACTTGTGTGTTGCACTTTTTGATGCTAGGGGAATTTAGAAGCATTTTTAGCTGGGTGAAATGGGGTAGAATTGATAGAAAATGATTAGACATGTACTCTTCGAACATCATTCTCCCAAAATGGCTTTAATTTTTTCTCTACATAACCTTTTGATAGGCTTTCAGCCTAGGGATCCAAAAATCGAGGTTTTGTAACCCCTTTCTTGGAAATACAGTGGAATCTCGATCTATCGTTTTACAAGGGACCGACTGAATTTAACGATAAATGCGGGAAAACGATAGATGCGGGAACATAACAAAGCAATGTGATCGTCGGGACTGGGTGAAATAAACGACACATACGGGAAAACAATGATTTGGAGAACGATCGATCGAGATTCCACCAATCCAAAATATAACATCTCTCTAAAGTAATTAGTATAAGACGGTGGATAACAATTTTTTTGTCGTTCTGATTTCGACTGATGTATTGAACCTTTTGAAAAATACACCTAAACTTCACCAGTACTGATTTGACAGTACCTCGACGATGAACGTTATAGAGGGGCCATGAACTTTACATTTTTTAACTTAATAGCCCTTTGCTAAGTTGATTATCTTTAGCTTTTTTATGGTATTATTTGCTGAAAGTGTTTTCCATTTTAAAGTTAACGACCTGTTTATAAGTGTTTAGATCTTTGACCTAATGTTCTTGTGGTTTTTCCCTTCCTTTAAGGGAATCTCCGGTTTTGATAAGACATGTTGGATCTGCGGATGCTGAAAGTATGAGTTTAACGGCAGCAGTTGTTTACTGGTCTCATAAAATTAAATTTTTCTGGATTCAAGAAGCTTTTAGTAAGTACAAATTTTCCTTATCAAATTCAGCAAATGTCGTCCAGAGAAATTGCATTTCTTGTTCTATGAAAAGGATTTTGTATCACTGTACTTTCAAAAACATTCAAGATCTCCCCAAAATGCTTAAGTTAACCCATTATCAGTTTTGTCAAGATTTTTGAAGACAGGATATCCCGATTGTAACATAAGGCAAAGGATAATAGGTGATGGGAAATCCAAACCTTAGATTAATGTATCACCAATTAGGGTACATTTTTTTCGCTAAAGTGTCAGATTTGATTATATCTATAAAGGGATTCCTAAAATATTTCTTGTCCTGTGATGTTCTGATAATTTAAATGATATTTCAGAGTCTGGAAAGAAAACTGAGTGTTTCTTGAAATGTTGTTAAGATATTGATTTAAGGCAGTTTCATCAACATCTTCGTGCAATGAGAATTTTAAGCAGGGATAGATACTTCTTATCATTTTTCAGTGTTTTATGCATTGGTGAAAACAAGCTCTTGAAGTCAACGCATATGTAATAATCATTTTATAGTAAAAGACATCAGTACCACTTTAGCACATATTTATTTTTCAAAATTGTGCTTAATATATTTTTCAGTTTATATATATATATATGTATGTATATATATATATATATATATATATATATATATATATATATATATATATATATATATATATATATATATATTTTTTTTAATTGTATAAAAATATTCGCTGTTCATTTATTATGCAGAATTTCTCCTCAGATTAAGCTTTCCGCATAATAATATTTCATTTCAGTGGATGAATAAAACCATTTCATAGAATTCTATATATATGATTCATTTTCGATGATTCACTGGTAGAAATGTCACTTTAAAACCTAAAGAACTGTTTTTCATCAGTGTCCGCCATGTTGGATCTCTCTGTTACGCAACAGAACGGCAACAATATAGAAATCAACATTGGCTGACCAACAAACGAAACCATTGTTGGAAACAATGAAAAGCTGCTTATTTTACAAATTTCTTTCAGTCTAAAACTGACCCTCTTCAAAGATGTTGCTCTTGCTTATCTTTGTGCTTTTTTTGCTATTTTTAGCGTTTTTCTTGTGCTTCTATCTTAAAGTAGTGCACAGGCTTTTTCCTGGCGAACGAGGCGAGAGTTCCGTTGCAGTAAGCTTTCCTTTTATCTCTGAGTTGAATTTTAAGAGATTTTAGGTCAACACATTTGACTTGCCAATCAATCGCGAACAAGCCGCTGTTAGGCTATCGCGATATCACGAAAGTTGAAACTTATGCATATTGGATTATCATATTGGATTATCATCAGTGATATTGGATTTATTCAGCTGGGTTCTCTTCTATGGGGATAAGTTTCTCACTAATTAACTTTAATCTAAATTTTAAAAAAAAGTTTCAACATGTAACAGAGAAGTAAATTCTTTTCACATGTGAAATATTTATCTTTCAAATAAAACAAGACTAATATTTTTAAATTATTCGGAATAATTTTTAATTTTAAATTATTCGGAAAAATTTTGGTATGTATTTTAAATGCAAATGTTTTCCTTCGATAGGCGACAATATATATATATATATATATATATATATATATATATGCAGGGAAGTTCAGACTTTCTAAAAGTACCATTCTTGTGTGATAGTCAATAACCAGAGAGTGAAGAAAAAATTGATGCCGAATTATGAATGCCGAATTTCACCAAAATTTTCTCCTTTTATACGTGCGGAAAGCGCCTCTCTTGGGAAATCCCTCGTGCTCAACCAGTATCATCCTACTCTACAGTAGCTTTTACACATAAAACATGTTCTGTATTTTGTATGTTAGCATTAAGGAATTTTACAAGAAGCTGAACGCAACGCCAAGAATTTTTTTTTTTTAAATTTTGCGTTAGAAGCAGGTTGACGTTTGCCACCGGTTGCTCGCTACGATCATTGAGTGCAGATCAAATCATAAGACGACCATTGCCCTGCTCTGGCCACGTGTGGTATTTGGCAACCTAGACTTATTTTGATCCTATTTTTACGAGGATCATCTGGTGCTATAATGACGTATAAGTCGTATCACGTGATCAGAAAGTTCTCGAATCCATGGGCCAAATAGTCGCCATTCGACTCCTTTGGTATAGAATTTTATCTTCAAAAGCAAATCCTCCAGTAAGTCAAATATTCACTAAACAAGTCAGAAATTATTTCTATGTAAATTCACCAAAAGAAGTATTTGCTCGTATAAACTAACGCCCAAAGTGATTCTGACAAAACGTCCTCAACCATTTGCTTCATGAAAACCATCAGCACTTACAGAACTATTTATTAAGAAGCAGAAAAATCCTTTTTATTTTTAACCTGTTTTTGTTTTATCTTCATAAAGTAAACTATATTCCGTCTCAAAAGTTTTTCTAACCTAACTTTCGGTTTTAAAGCAAATACAGTATGCAAATTTATATTCATTGATTAGTCTTGTATTTTCGAAGGACTTTTTATATTGTTTTGGTAGTGGCACTTCAGTCTTTTTTAGCTATCATCTATTCGTAAAACTTGCATAGTTCTACGTGCAATACGGGATACCATAGCTCTTTGTGGTTTTAGTTACTGTAAAGTTCGTAAGAAGTTTGAACTTGTCTAATTACCATGTTTTTATTAACTCGCTATCTTGTTTGTGTGTTTGTCCAGGACAAATCTTGCAATCGATTATTAACTAACTTCCCGACTAGCTAGACATTTGAAACTTTTAGAATAGCTCAGAACACGATGACAATGCATTCTTTTAATACTTTTAGCCATCTTTAAGCAGTATTTAAATTATTTTCAGTTAATTTTATTGTTTGAAAATTTCTTAAAATTGCCTTCTATATTGTGCATTCGATCATTTTCTTTCAAGTTGATGGGATAATTCATCTAAAAAATTTTAAAAAAGTATTTATAAATACATAGAATTGTCAAGTTTATATGATTCAACAGAAAATTTTAAAAAGTGGTATATAAAAAGTTCTTTTTATCTTGTAATTATTTTATATCGTATATATCCAGGTCGACTGCTCAGCATTCATCTTGTTTCCTAATCGCGCCAGAATACCTGCCTCGCTATACTTTTTATCAAAATTTTTCACCAATTTTCGAAGAAAAAATTCGATTTAAACTTCTTTTACCGTCTTTGCTTACGGATTATGTTATATTCTTCAGTCTAAAGTAATACATTGAATAAACGGAAGCGAACGCATAATAATAGGAAATTTCAATGGTTGAACATCAGCATCCGATCGAAATGGCGACCGCATTTGGCGAGATTGGACAACAAAATGCTTTAAGCGGTAACTCGGCATATGAAGGCTTAATGCTCTCTGAATAGAAAAATGAAATGAGTGGAAGTACTATACGGTGAAAGATTTGCAATTTAACGTTAGCTGTCGAATAGTATAATGAAACGTTCTTGTAAACAACTTGTATGCTACAATTTTGATTTCAAATTTCAGTTTTAAGTTCAAGGCATACAATCATGGCCGGTTCTATAGGTGAAGAGGCGAGATGACCCACTCAGGTGCCGAACTGAAATAGGTGCCAAAATGACACATAGTAAAAATGCGAAATTTTTACGGTATCTTAAACATTGAAGTATAGAAACGCAATCAAGCAATTTTCTGCACTAAAGTCTCTAAGAAGGATTTAGTAATTATATTTATTACATTATAAATTGTATTCAAAATTATTCAAAAGAACCGTTTTTAAAAGCGCCATAGTATATTGGCCCTAGACTTGAAAGCAACACGTTTTAGTCTTGAGCTGAATTTTACCATTTTCCTTTCCTACCACTGAACTTAGGCTTTCTAGATGTCAGTGAGGCCAAAAAACGAGTGAATCACTACAAATTATTCGTTCATGGAATGCCGATCGAATAACGGCTGAAAGCGAGTTATAGGACATCTCTGATTTTAGTCTAGGTGCCACATGATGTGCTGCAAAAGAATAGACTTTCTGTTGGGCAAAGAGACAGAACGCGTTTAGTTGTGTTTAACTTCTGTCTTAAATATGATAATCTGATTCAGTGTTAAAATTTCGAAACCATGCTTTAAATATAAGTAGATATTACGTCAGCAAGAATTGCACGCTTTTTTTTGGCATTTATGGCCGCGCATCAGACTACAATGCAAATCGTCAGCGTCCATGTTGAGCTATGAGAAATTTTTCTTTCGGTACTTTTAAAATCACCGATTATCAGATTCATAGTCTGTTCTGGAACCGGCAATTAAATGCAATATACGTGTTTTTTTTTATTTATTTAAATTTATACTTTATGAAAACGCAAATTAAACTTCAAAGGAATAGATATCAATAATTTAATGTCTTGTAAAAAATTACCATTGAAAAACTTTTAAATTGAAAAATTGCGTGTTCATTGTTTCAAGGTCTACCTTAATAGGAAAAAAATCCAGAACTAAAAAATATCCATTCTGTAACCTGCAATTAGAAAAATATCGAGTTGAAAATTCCTATAGCTTAACACTGGAAATGACGATCTGAGAGGTCAACTGATATCCTGCCTTTATGACATCGCAGAACTTTATCGTACTAAATATTGAAAAAAATATTCTTTCTTTCTATGATGTTGATAATTTTAAAGTAGTACAGGGAATTTCAATAAAAGTGAGTGTGGTGCTAACTAAATACTAATAGAAGATCTTTCTCTCTTGCAGAATGGTTCTCCTCGCGTGGTTGTTGATGTGAGTGCCATATATGATACTTTTGTTTTTTTATAAGACTATATATCTTTTCAGGTAAAATACATTGTGAGGTACAGATATCGACCATCGAGAGCCCCTCTCGTAAGAAATCCGTTGGTAGAATGCCGGCTACTTGATTAGGGGACTCAATTCCCAGAAATCGGTCGTATAGAGGGACTATGTAGGAGTCAACGATTATTCACCTTTAGGAATTATATTACGTATATTTATATAGAAAATAATCAAAATCATCTGAAAATAAATAAACCTATTGTATAAAAGGCTAACTCTGCTAATCACCTTCTTTATAAATAAGAGGTTACAAGTTTAGGAGCGTTAAGCACGCGAATAGTAGAGGTTACCAATTTTGGCTCACTATCGGCTCCGAAAAATTGAGTGGCGAAATATACGATAGTTAACAATATGATCCGGCTTCCTCAAATTTCTAGCTTTGGCCACTTTATCTTGACCACTTACTGAACTGGCCATTGAATATCGGGTGCATCGCGAATGGGCCGACCAAAGCTCGAAGCAGTTGTCAGTTCTCGATTACTTCGGGCTTTGGCCAAATAACTTGGCCAAAGAAGAATGGCCAAATATAGAAGTAGCCATCCATTTCACGAATTGGCTTCGGACTTTGGCCGTAACATATATAAAGAACAAAAGAGGTATCCTTCATCGTCGACATCAAAAAGGAAGAAGAATATTGAGAAATGTAATTCGAAAAATGAAAGTTAGCCACACCGCTTGGTTAGTTCAGTGCTGGTAGAATACCGGACCCGAAGATACGATACCCGAGTCCGACTCCTCTTCCTGGAATAGACCACCAAACTATTAGAATATTTACTTCAATATTTATTTTTAATATTCACATATACTTTTCATTTGCGTTTTATGTTTGTACAGCTAACGCCTTATGAAAGCAATTCATATCAATACGATTGTTACTCTATTTTATACCTCTAGAAATGTACAGTGGCTCCCAAAAGTGTTCGTACACTTACGAATTTCAATGAAATAGGGGTCTATTCATTAATTCAAATGAATATTTCAGAATGGGTATTTAATAATAAGATCTATAATCTATTCTTAACAAAACTACATGGAATTTTTTGAAAACATAGTAAAACTTTATTTTTAGGAAACCAGTAATCAAAAAGTAACAAAAAATTTATCTCACAAAAGTCATCGTACACTGAAATATTTTCGGATAAATTCATAATTAAAATTATCGTCTGGCGCTTTGTTTTTATTTTTAAATTGGGGTGGCATTTAAAATATCGTTTGGCTTTAATTTTTGCTTGCCTACTCCGTAATATTCTATTTATTATTTAAAAATGGCTCGTAGTCATAAAGAAACAACAAACAGCATTCGAAAATTGATTATTTTTCATCATAACAGTGGTAAATCAGTTCGGAATATTGCTAAACTACTTAATTTATCCCATTCAACTGTACAGTATGTGAAAAAACGCTTTAAAGTTGAAAATTGGATCGAAAACAAGGTAAGAAAAGGCCGCCCGGCAAAGTTAACAAAACGTGATCAGAGATTTATAATTAAAAAATTTGTAAAAAATTCACGTTTGAGTGCTGTAAAAGTTTCTGCAGAATTCAATGAAACATTTTCTACTTCAATTTCACCTGAAATTTTTTGACGAGTTCTCAGAACAGCTGGATTACATGGGCGTTCTGCCCATAGAAAATTTTTGTGAGTGAGAAAAACAGAAAGTTTTGGCTTCCCTTCGCACTATCAATGATAAATAAGCCCCAAACCTATTGGAATAATGTCTTATTTGCCGATTAACATTTTTGGTGCTGATGGGCGTATAATAGTATGGAGAAGAAAAAAATGAGGAACTTAAATCCCAAGAACTTAGTAGGAACAGTTAAGCATGCCGATGGAGGTATCATTGTGTGGGGGGTGCATGTCAGCATCAGGACTAGGAAATTTGGTATTTATTGATAGCATAATGAATAATGTTGTTTTTATAAATATTTTAAGAGAAAATTTAAAATTATAAGCTCAAAATTTGGGTATTGGAAACAACTTTGTTTTTTATCAAGATAACGATCCGAAGCACACGGCTCTCAATGTTCGCCTCTGGTGTCTCTATAATTGTCCACAAGTTTTGAAAACGCCACCTCAATCGCCAGATTTAAACCCAATAGAACATATTTGGAGAGAACTGGAGGTTCGTTTACGAAAACATGACATTCACACGAAAAGCGAACTAAAAACAATTATGATGGAAGAATGGATGATCATTGATGTAAAAATTACAAAAGAACTAAAGCAATCTATTCCCAGACGTTTAAAAGCTGTTGTGGATGCTAAAGGATATCCTACTAAATATTAATTTAACGAAAAATTAGAATATTTACTAATATGTAGAGATTTTTTACAAGTGTACGATGACTTTTGTGAGATAAAGTTTTGTTACTTTTGGATTATTGGTTTCTTAAAAATAAAATTTTACCATGTTTTTAAAATATTTCATGTAATTTTGTTAAGAATAAATTATAGATCTTATTATTAAATACCTATTCTGAAATATTCATTTTAATCAATGGATAGACCCCTATTTCATTGAAAATCATAATTGTACGAACACTTTTGGGAGCCACTGTATAAAATTAATAGACTAAAAACTTTTACGTTTCGTTCATAGAAATGTAGCTCCCGTATAAACAAATTGCTTGCGATTATGGCAAGTTTTTCCCCCCAGAGAGTCAGGCACTTAATTGGAGTATATTCGATTCGTTTCAATATTAGTGGAACGCCATATTTTATATTCACCCCAGCATCACTCCCTTCGACGGGACAGCACAGGAACATCAATGTCTTAACCAGAATTCGAACCTGGGCCCACACTATGAAAGATCGTGATAATTACCACTGTACCACGAGAGCGGAGAATCGGAACTTTTTATCGGGTCTTGTTTTAAATGACTAAGGAGTGAATTCAATGAATTCAATAGACAATTCAGAAAAAATGAATTTTCTTAAAGTTGCCGAGTAGTGTAACAAAGTCTAACTTTATTAAAAGTTAGATGGTTTATTTTATTAACAATAATAGCAGTATTGCAAACATGGGAAGATTTTAGATCAACAACCCCAGCAGAACATCCCAATTCAAATTAAAAAAAAATAAAATAAAGTAAAAAAGCTAAATCATTGATCATATTTTTCTCCAATCAGGAGACATAATAAAATGACGAAATACAACTAATTTGTAAATAGAATTTTATGACATTATTTAATCGCCAAAAAGTTCTTTTCTTCTTATTATTCTTTTGAATAAGTTCCCTATTTATACTTGTTTTATTCCTGTAAAGTACGCTGATTGAAATTTACAAACTCTTTCAAATGCTATTCAATTTATTAAAAAAATAATGTCACATTTTTACCCAGATGCTTTATAGTTCCATTACGTTTTCAGGCTCCTTCAAATTCCATCCGTGAAGGGCATGATGATGGGGCAATAACGAACACCAGGTAAAAATACGAGAATTAATTTTTTTTTAATTCGATTTTTCATATCAGCGATTGTGACTCCATATGTAAGAGTTTTTACTTAGTTGACGCGAAAAGGAACGCCTGCAAGAGACTCTTTAAATGATATTTAAGATACTTCCTTGTCAGGAATTAAGAATAAGAAATTCATTAACGGAGGAATTAGACTGATCTGCTTCTTCACTCTATTTAAAGAAAAGCAAAATGATAGGTTTCAAAGTAGTATGAGCACTTAACATAGAATTGTTTCATGAAATTCAGGGATTACGCAAGATTCACACCGATTTCTATATTCCCCCGAAATGACGTTATCTTTTTGTATTATTGATAATAAAAGAATCGTAATTAATCATACCTTGCTATTTTTTTGAAGTAATTTGGCAGTTTTCAAACCAAGAGAGCTTTTTAAAAACATTTTTAGTTAATATGCCAATTTTTTCAAAGTCTCCGTACGTTTTCCTTTCTTCAACGACGGCCGTAAGTCACATAACTGTTCCAACAAAATAAAATAGTTTTTGAAAATATAACAGATTTGCGGTAAATTTAGAAGTCTCTTTTTCAGATGACTAATGGCAGCAATAAAATTTGAAAGGAACTCATCTTTTGTCAAAACCTAATTATAAATAACTATGAAGTATGATTAAAAATGGCTGAATTTCCGATAAGCTACCATACATTTTTTACCCTTTTTTGTGAAATAATGGCACTTCTTGAGTGTCGTATTTGCTTTGAGGGTGTTCAAGAGATAACAACTTTTTTCGCTTGGCAATTGCCTAAAATACCTGTAAACGGCTATACTTAAAATGTTTAGTTTATCTTATTTTTAAAGACGTCAAACGATTATTTAAAAAAATCGTATGATTAAAATCATAAGTTAACTTTCCACTGCATTGCATTGGTATAAATTCAAGAGGTTTTTCTGTACCGTATAATGGAATTTTATTTTCTTAAATTTTCAGCCCAAGTGCAACCACTCCGATCCTATCCAGTTCTCCTGCAAATGATTATATTTCCGAAAATAATCCAGTAAGACAAATGTTTGATCTTTTAACAGGAAATCTTAACGAACTACTAATTTTCGTAACGAGTAAAATTTTTTCTTTAATATGTAATTGCAAATGTGCGGGACACAATAATCTGAAGAATAGTCCATTTTTATTTTCGTGGTTTAAAGCATACTGTAGAATTTTAAGAATCAATGAACTCAAATCGCATATTTCTGCAATAATCGCGGTGCGGGGTGCAACATTGTTGTGCTGTTTTGAGTAGGCGTTCTCTGTTTGTTATACATCAGTCTCAGAATAGAATATGTCCAAATTTGCCATTTTTTTTAACAGGATTTGTCTAAAATTCCTCACAAACTTTCTTTGCGAAATTTTCTAGGCCGTTTTTGTTTTACATTCTACAGATTTTTCGATTCAAAGTAAAAATTTGGGACATATTCCCTAAAGCAAAAATGAACAGAATTTTTTCTTGCCTTTATACGAATTCAAATTATTATAACTGAAATTTTTTTTTATAAATCCTGAAGGCATTTTATCACGAAATTTCTCTCTTTATCATAAGGTAAAAAATCCTGTAAATAGAGCTCTGATATCGGCAGATACATGAAAACTAATCGTGACTTATGTCTTGAATTAAGCATTCATTTTTTTCAATTCCTACTATTAGTTCACACTCTCTCTATATATATCTTGTTCAAATTTTCAATCGTTAATAAAAGTACTTTTTATTCATCCACTCAAGTTCAAATACATTTTTTAAACTTGTAATGGATGACACTTGATGTTAATACAGTTTTTTCAAATATTAATTCATTAATTAAATTTAATTAATCAATTTTAGTTTTAGACCTAGAGCGTCTCTTGCTATTGAATAGTAATTTCCCTCTTGTTACTGTGTAAAAGGTAGCACTGCAGTATCGCGGGCTTCTCTCGTCCTGTAGGTTGCGAGATCGAATCCCCAACCTGACAAACTTTTTCTCTCTCTTTGGCCCCCCCTCCTAATCTCGCACAGTAGGCAAGGTTCTGGTAGGCAATCCTTTTTTTCAATTCCTACTATTAGTTCACACTCAAATTTTTCTTTGTTGACCTAAGTAGGAATTCACTTTAATTTTTTTTTTATATATTACTTGTTAAAGTTTGAAATTTCTTAAATATATTTTATTTGAACAATGACCCATAATGAACACCCATTTGATAATCACCCTTTAAGCAAATAATCGTTAAAAATGTGCTAGATAAAAGCTTTTCTGACTGAAACCCCTCAAGGGTAATTTATTTGTTAAAAAATCTGAAACTTTCATCTAATTTTTCTGTACTTTCAGGTTTAATAGCTAGATTAATGGTACAACCTAATTACCAAGATCATAACCTTGGGAGTTAGCTTCTGTGAACTAAAATTAAAATATAATGGGGTAATTTAATGCTTAACTGCTATCTTAAGCGAAGTAGTGAGATTAAGTCTACAAATTGTTATTACTGAAAATTCATAGGAAAAGAAAAAAACGCAGAAAACTGGAAAATTTCAGAGTGCAGAGGTGGGTATTAAAGTCAGTGTAATACTCTCTACCTCCCTTAAGAGATGTTCCGGCAACCTCGCTTATTGTCACTAGACTTCCAAAAATATCATTTCCTCTATTGAATATGATCAATATAGCTTATGCACAGCCATCACGTATATATATACAGGGTGTCCGGGCTAAATGTATCCAAAAGTCATGACTTATTTCTACAGAACTTCCCATTAGAATTAAAAACAAATTATTTAAATAGAAATAACTTCTCACCAAGTTTTAATATCAGTCATACACTTCGATCATAGTGTCATAGATTTCGAAGTGTGCGCCTTTTGTAGCACAACAAACGTCTAAATGTTAATCCAGTTCTCTCCAAGTATTTCGTAGCATATCAGGAGTTATTGCACGAATCGCTTGAATGATACGCTTCTTCAGCTCATCCACAGTTTCCATTTTCTGTTTATATACAACGGATTTAATGAATCCCCGAGCAAAAAAGTCTAATAACGTCTGATATGCTAAGCAACACTTGGAGAGATCTGGATTACCATTTAGACGTTTGTCGTGCTACAAAAGGTGCACACATCGGAATCTATGATACTATGATATAAATATACAATTGATATTAAAACTTAGTGTGATGTTCTTTCTATTTAAATATTTTTTCTTTAAATTCGAATTGGTAGTTCCGTAGAAATAAGTCATGACTTTATGATACTGTGACAGAAATCTGTGATTGATATTAAAACTTGGTGGCAGGTTCTTTCTATTTAAATAATTTTTTTTTAAATTCAAATGGGTAGTTCCCTAAAAATAAGTCATGACTTTTGGATACTTTTAGCCCGGACACCCTATATAAAAATGGCACCCTGTTAGTTTTTATGAGAAGCATCTAAACGGAATCGGACAAAAAGTCATTACGGGAATTTTGAGTGGTAATTTTCGGTTTTAGTTAAACGCATAGCAGACGATTTCTATGTAGTTCGGAGGGATGGGACTCAAATATAGAAGATCCTCGCGTTGCCGGGATAGCACCGGAGAACAAGATCCCACCCGTGATGCTGAGAGACAGCCGTTATACTGTTTAAAATGTTGAACACGAAGTTTTATAAGGACAAAGATGAAGTAATGTTCGCATTTATTTGACTTGAACTCCGATTTTCTTTCAGGTCACTTTGCCGGATAACAACTTATTGGATGATGAACTTTCTTCAGATGAAGCTGAGGCTGATGAAAAGAATGAGTTTATTCCCTATACAAGGTAGGACACTTTCATTCCCTGTGTTGATTCTCTCGCATAAACCCAGTGGAAGACTTCGTAGAAAGAGCTGAATCGCTTATTTTGCTAAAACAATGACGTCATTTTGCGAAGCGGCAGTGTTTCGATCATGAAGCAGATTTTTCCACTAGGCTTCTGGGGAACGGAATTCAAAAGATGAGAATTCTTCAAATCAACAACATTATCCAGATGGTAGAATACAGGATCGAGGATAGGAGATCCATCGTAGAACCCCATCGTAACAGATGATCGTTAGAGCGGAAACTCCGCCATTAAGGAAAAGCAATAAGAACGAACCTGTAGGACTAATATTCAAAGATGAAGAATATCAGTACCTGCAAAAAAAATATATGCGAATAATATATGTGTGGTTATAGAGATAAGACAATATTACTAAATTAACGCTAGACTATATTTTTAATTGGTGTCATTGTCCTTATATAGACTCTAAAAGACTTGAGGGACAACTATAAATTTGACCTTAAAACAAAACTTCAAAAGGACCTTCCTTTTGGGTGAACTTACTGAGTTTATGTTTATGTTTATATATATATAAACATAATATATATGTGCGTGTGTGTGTGTGTGAGAGAGAGAGAGAGAGAGAGAGAGAACTCTTTACCATTGGAGTTCTATTGGAACTCGTTGTCGCTGTCTCAAACACACGATAGATATGTCAAACATACAAGCACTTAAGTATCGCGACCACAAGCGAAACTTACTGCTTCGCCCATCACCGGCGTTTCAGGCACGGATTCATGGTGCCTTATTTCGAAATTTATTACAACTATTCGTATACTTAGAACACCCGCTGATTTCTGGTTATCAGTGCTGTCTTTTTCATGCTGAATTTTCCTCGAAAATACTTGCAAAAGCGCTGAAATTGCTTTTGACGCTGAAATATCTCGAATTTTTGACACGCGGTAGTGTTTTTTTCTTTTATTTAATGCGCATCGTTTGTTTGCTATCGTTTATTTCAGACTCGTAGATATTGAGTTTCCGGAAAAGAGTGATTTCAGTGAAGATGGCGAAAAGTCTACCGGAGCCATCCGCAAACGCTGCAGCCGTATGTTTGCTCACAGCCTTGAACGCCCCCCTGCTGACGGTGTATCGTTTTGGAACCTGATGAAAACGACAGAGCCGAAATACTGTCGGTAAGACGAATACGTCCCCTTTTTCCTCCGGTATAATATAAGAGATAAAACGAGGAAAATCGGACTATGGGAGCGAAATATGCTAATTTATCGCCATTTATCAGTCTACAGGAGAGAGATGAAAAAAGCCACAGTTTTCAAGTTATTACAGGAAATTTTGAGAGGTGACAATATAAGCGAAGTGAGCCTCTAAATCATAGAATGTTGCTGTGTCTTGTGCTATATGATTGGCTTCTGGGATTGGATCGAATTTGCCTTTTAATCACTTCATTTTCCTCTAATTTTACCATAAACAATTTTTTCCAGTCCAAGATCTACAATTTTGGTTCACTATCATCCCTAAATCATTCTAAAATTTTTCATTCGTTTAGTATATTGAGGGAGGTCTATCTAGTGACTCTTTTACACGTCCTAAATATAAAGTATACTTTCGTATAACACGATAATTATGTCACACGCTGTATGAAATCGCGTAATAGGAAATAGTGTTGTGCGACGCGAATGATTCTAAGGTAAAACTGTAGAGTGAATTTTATTATGTAAAATTGGATTAATTAAAATGAGATATTAGAAAAATTACTAAATATGTAATTGTATATATCTTCATATCTTTTATGTGTTTGAAACATTAATTTAAGCTTCAATAAACTTTGCTTTGACCAACTTTTAAAAATTTACATACAGAATATGTTATTAAATTGACAAAGCAATGCAAAACTACTGCTTCAAAATCGTTAAAACCCCGTTTGCATAAAAATAAATGTATGTACGGTGTTTAAAAGGGAAGTTCCATCGTTTTATTTTAAAGTGCATTATACGAGAATCTCGTTATACGTATAAAAAGTATCACTTTTATTGACGTGTTATATGATCTCGTGTTATAAGGGAGTTTATTGTGTGTATATATATATATATGTATTGTTTAGGAATCTTATATCTAGAACATCGGGACATGTAGTTTTCTTATAACGAATTGCGATACTTTTCCCTTCCTGGCAACCGTCTTTTATGTTCTAAAGACTTCTCCGATCGACAAAAAAGTGCTCAAGTTATTATTTTCGCAAGGGTACACTGAATTCTAACTTCACACTCAGGGTTTGATCTCTACTTGATTTCGATTTGTGTGCTTGCTATTTCAGCCTTCAAGATATCGAATTTCCGGACAACAGTGACCTCGGCGAAGACCAGGAAAAGTATGTTGAAACAATCCGGGAAGGCTGCAGCCGTATGTATGCGGACCACCTCGAACTAACCACTTACAACTTGCTGAAACCAGACGAGCCCCTTCTGACTGACATTGGGTAAAGGAAATGCATTTTTTTCACTAAAGATATGTCGAACCTCTGACGGGCATCAGAAGGTTTTATATTCCCGTCGTTTTAGCCTACGTGGCGTTCAAAATTGTTATACGTCTCCTACTCTGAAAGGGAGATCGAATCAGATACTAAATGAGTAAACTGGCAATCTAAATCAGTAATCATTGAGACGCGCGTCGTTTATTGGTCAGCATGAAGTAGAGGTAAAAACTGTACGCACACGCACACCTGTATATAAAAGGCAGTGAAACTTCTCTAAGGCGTTCAGTCATGGTTCCGAAAAAGAGGGGCCGTTTAGAGGGGTGGCCACTATATATATATATATATATATATACACTCCAGTGCTTCAACTACACAAAATATTCAAAATATGCTCTAGTTTTTATTTAATCTAATTAAAAATTTTGACGATATCTAGTAATTTTGTCGAGAATTATGAATAGTCGTAGACGGTGAGCAGATCATTCAAATAAAGTGAATTTACAAAGTTTTTTTATCATAAGCCAAACCTTGGTTCCTCCGACACGAGTCACTGCTTGGCAGGCCAATGTAGCTTCGAGGTTTTAAATAATTTAAGATCTAAAAGATAGTGAAATTTTTATTTACAGCAAAACTATTCAATTTTGAGAAGAAAAGAAAATGACGCTAGCTCTATAACGCCTGTAGAAAAGGAAAATCTCCTACTGTATTTTTGAAGGTCCCAAAGCGATGGAAAATGCTTTAAAGACATTGTTGAGCTCAGTCGAGTTAGTTCTTCAAATAGTGAGAAATAGATCCCGTCCAAATAACGTTGCATTACGTTGCATCATTTTCACGGCTAAACATTTTTCAAATCTCGTTATTATGGATATTCATATTGCAAAATTAGAATTATGAATCACCATTTTTTTTATTACAGAAATCTCAAAAACTTCATATTATTTTAATAAGTATTTTTTTTTAATTCTCAAAAGGTCCTGAAAAATAATTACAGTAACTCACTCAGAAAACTTCCATTATATTAGCGAATAATTAATTGACAATAAATTCATAGTAATTTTTATTTATATTTTTAGATCGCTACCTCAACCTGAAATAGTATTACAACCGGATGCTCTGCCTGAAACCAAAAAGGTAAGTATTGATCTCCCGCTTTCGTATGTCAGGGGGATTTTCCAGGGGGTTCTGTGTTTCCAGGGGATGCGTTTTTTTCTAATGTGTCAGGTTCTGGATCATTGTAGGGATTAGGAATGCTGTGCACCACAGACTGCGTCAGATTTTTTAAATATGTTTTTATTAAATCGTTTATTATGCGGGATTAATCTGATCGGGGTCTTTAGCAATATGGACTTAAATCTACTTAAGTAATCGTCTTTACCAGTCTTCGAATATGTCAAAAGCCAGTCTTTGTATTCCTCAGAGGAGCATCAATATCCTTTGTGACTGCAGTTTATTTTTATAGCCTGCCAGCTTAGACATTTAATTATGAAATTGAAAAAGCCGTGTGAATTGAGAGGTCAACGGTGACTAGGGTATGCAGTTAACGCCGATATGTATCAGTAGCTTCAGCAACTCCTTTGCAATTTTCATTCCGAATCGAGTTTTACAACAGTTCCTCGGCATACCAGCTTTGTGAGATAGGTCGGTGTTTCATTGCCCCCAAACCGCCAATATATTTTGCAAATTCCTGAATCGTCCTACAATCGTCCAAAATTTAGCAACTCTACCTTTCATACAATAGGAGACACTTAAATATTTGGACTGATGTATCAGGCATTTTCCCGTCTTCAATAGTTAAGTATTTTGCTCATAAAAATCCGCTTTAAAGACTTTTCACCTTCAATTATTCTTTGGCATGTATATACGCAACGCATTAGCGTAGAGAGAAAGGTAATCGTAAACCAGCCAGAAAGGGAATTTTCCATCGTAAAGTGGCGATGATTATTTCAAGGCGTGTGCTTTGGCGAGACTGAACAAGGAAGCTCATGAGACAGTCTGGATTTTTAGGAGTTCTCATACACCGTATGACACACGCCTTATCTATATATGCACGCCTTGACGGTACGACGATCATATTTTGTCTTGTTCAATACTTATGTTTTCAACGATCTATTGAGTCCTTATGCTGCTATTTTGTTGTTCCGAAAATATAGTAAAGGTTCCACAAATGATTTAACTGCGAGGAAACCTTTTATTTCTGAAAATATTGATGTTTTTAGTCTTGGGAGCTAATACCGACTGTGATGATTTAAATTACGGAATTTCTGAGCGATGAATGCGTTAAAATAGTCACGTTGTAAATTCCTTTGAGCAGTTGGATCAAATTCAGAGGGGCTACCCTAAATTTGCAACGTTCATTTTCTTTGGGACGAAATGCCAGTAAATTTACTTCAAAAAGCTGAGTATTGGACTAGGGATGTACATGCATGCACGATCTAGCATGAGAATTATTGACATGAATAATTAACATTTCCCTTTCAATTTACAGCCGAAAAGAAAAAAATTTAGGAGAATGAGGAAATTTTTCAAGAAGTGGTCGTGCATTAAAAAAGTGAGTACTTTTAACTTTAATTGCTCAGCATATCTACACATGAGAAAAGTTCTATTTGGTATTATTTATTCCACTATGATAATACTTTAATAGGACGCATGGAATTTTTAGTGTCTAAAGGCGCTTTTCGTTTGAAGTAGTAATTTTTCTTCAGTTAAGGTATATCGTCTTTCAAGGACATTTCAGTTAGTTCAAATTTGGAACTTATATTTATTTTCTTACCTCTAAGGTTATCTAATTATTAAATTTTGACCAATTCTGCAGTTATCGAATATACTAGAGCTAGAGCGAGATGGACCTGCTAACATATAATGAAGGTCAACACCAAAGGTATTAATAAATTATGTTAGTATGGAAGTCGGAATTAAGAACACAGATACTATCAAACATTGGTCCATATTTATACTTATATATATTAAAATTTCATAAATTAATTTTATAAATTCGTATGGTCTATTTATTTCGTTATCAACTTATCTGCCGAACTTTTTTTAATATCACGTATTCGCTGCGAGACGAAAACTTGATCAATGGTTAAAAGAATGGTTACCATTCAATCAATGGTTTAAAAGAATGATATAAAGTCACTCCTTTGAGTGAAAAAGACTAAGATGTTAATATCAGAAAACTAAAGAAAGGGATTACAAGACGTTAAGTTGCCTTTATTTTCCAAGTGTGTAATCCACAAAAGTGGTAAGGGAATAAGAAGGTGAGTAATACGAACTTTTGCATTTTTCAATTTTGTCTTCAACTGTGAGATTCTCAAATGCTCAAAAAAATTCTTATCGGAACTAACACGGTATGACGAGAGCAATGTCATTGTGTTCATAATATTTAAATAAACTATTTCGGGGACCGAGGTAGCCTAGTGGTAGCGCGTCAGGTTTCAGTACTGAGGATGCTCTGATCGAATCCTGACAAGCCCCTACACCTTCGTGTGGGGACACGTTAAATACGCAAATCAAAAAGTCCTTTTCTGAGGTCAGTAGTTGGGAAAAGTACGTCCCCCCCTCAGATGTTGTCATTGGATGTGCTCAGTCAAAATTGAGGTGGCACCAAGCAGACCGCACTACTCAGCCCGCAAATCCTGTATGGGCCTGGTTTGGAACCTTCAGCAAGGGGGAATCAGGAATAAAAATAAAAGATAAATTATCTAACTTTAAAAAAATTACCTGTTTATGCGTCATAAGTGTTGAGCTTAAAGCATTCATTCAACGCAACAAATTCCATTCCAATTAAGATTTATTTTTCCTTGTATTGTATGTTTCTTGTATTCTATCTATCTATCTATCTCTCTCTCTAAATATATATATATATATATATATATATATATATATATATATATATATATATATATATATATATATATATATATATATATATATATATATATTCTTTTTTACAGATTGACGAAGGCTAGGAAGACTGCTAGGAAGAATTTAAAATCTATGTCAAAAAAAAGCTGAAAAAAAATCAAATATTTGGCTAAGATGTTAAAAAATTTTTAAATGTCTAACTAAATTTGCGGAAAAAAATTAAATATGCAACAAAAAATGCGAAAAAAAAATTTAATGTGATTGTGAAAAAGTAATAAAAAAATAAATAAAAGGTACAAATGAAAATACAAAAGAAATTAAAACGAGTACCTATATATTATGATATGTTTACCTAAATTTAAAAGAATATATGAAATTTTTTTAAATATATGTATCATTGCGAAGTGAATGTTTAAATATATTTATATAATTATTAAAGAAAGTTTTAAAATGTGATCGAAAATATTTGTACTAAATGTCTGTATCTGTGTGAAAAAAAAATATATTCGTGTGAATTGTATGTTCAATTTTTTGTTTTATATCTTGAAATATCTCGGCTGAATGTAAAAAAAAATGTTAATGTGATTGTGAAAAAGTTAAAAAAAATTTTAAATGTACCACTGAAAATCTAAAAAAAATTAAACGGGTACCTATATATTACGATATGTTTATCTAAATTTAAAAGAATGTAATTTTTTAAAAAAAATATGTATTATTACGAAATGAGTGTTTAAATGTGTAGATTTAATTAGTAAAAGTATTTTTTAAATGTGAAGGTCAAAGTATTTGTTTAAATGTATGTATCCGTCTGAAAAAAATATATTTATAAGAATTGTATGTTTAATTTTTTTTCTACCTTGAAATGTCTCGGCTGAATGTAAAAAAAAATTATCATTGTGATTGTGAATTAATGGGATTGTGAAAAAGTACTAAAAAATATGATGTACAACTGAAAATACAAAAAAAAATTGAAACGAGTACCTGAATATTATGATATGTATACCTAAATTTAAAATAATATATAAATTATTTGAAATTTATGTATAGTTACGAAATGAATATTTAAATGCATTTATAGAATTATTAAGAAAAGTTTTAAAAAGTGAATGTAAAATATCGGTTTTAAATGTGCGTTTCTGTGTCAAAGAAAAATGTAATTAAGATAATTGTATGTTTAATTTTTTTATTTTAAATCTCGAAACGTCTCGGCTGAGTTTCAAAAGAAATATTGTAAAATGTGTATAGGAAAATGTTTAAATATGTTTCTCAAAAGAGAAAATCAAATTATTTATCTAGTAATGTAAAAAAAATTACGTTTGTGACGTAAAAGAAAGTATTTTTTGAAGCTATATATAATGAAAGCAATTTTTAAAACATGTGTTTGTAATGTAACGAAAATGTGGAAGAAAACTTTTTTTTATTTTTAATGTGTATTTGTAGATAAAAAGATATTGTATGTGTATCAAAGTAACGTATCTCTGTCAAAGAAAAATATATTTATGAGAATTGTATGCTTAATTTTTTTGTTTTATATCTTAAAGCGTCTCGGCTGAATGTAAAAAAGAAATACTGTGAAATGTGTATAGGAAAATGTTTAAATATATTTCTCAAAAGAGAAAATCAAATTATTTATCTAGTAATTAAAAAAAATACGTTTGTGTACGTAAAAGAAAGTATTTTTTGAAATTATATATAATGAAAGCAATTTCTAACGCATGTGTTTGTAATGTAACGAAAATCTGGATGCAATTTTTTTTTTTAAATTTTAAAAGTATATGTGTAGAAATAAATACATTGTGTGTGTTAATGATTCATGTTACAACTTCAAAAAAAAATTTTCTGTGTAATCTTTTCAATAGCTTATTATGAAGTATTTTATAAGAACGAGAGGCCAAAACTTTATTGTTGTATGTCTAAAAATAATTTTTAACGAATATGTTCAAGAAAAGTATTTATAGTAATGTCATTGTGAAAAAACAGTCTTACGTCTATATGAATATGTCAAAAGGAGCTAAAAATGAATGTGTGTGTTATTGTTAAAATGTATTTTCAAAATCGTGTGCATTAATATATGTATAAATCAAAAAAAGAAAAGAACTTCCAGACTGGAACTTACAATTTTCACTCGCATCCAACCAAACAACATGCAGATGTATATATCATAGCCAGCCAAAAACAATAGAAATAAAAACAATAGCTTAACCCACGATGTGTTTTCATTTTGTGTGCGTGGTTTTTTTCCTTTTCAACGTTTTCTGTACGGAGACAGCTTGCATGATGCATTTTTAGTGCAATTTACCTGAGGTTTTAGCAACATATAACCTAAGACATTCTGAAAAAGGCTCCGAGAAGTCCAGTGGTAAGTGCATCAGGAATGGTGGGGTAGCCCCGATAAGTGCCATTGTCTGCTCTTGTATCTACACTGGGTAAGGGTACGTTAAATCTGTAGGTCTGAAAGTCCCTCCACGGGGTTCGTAGGGACGGGAAGAGGTTATGATCCCTTCAGATGTCGACCCTGGTGGTGTTCGTTTAAAATTTTGATGGCACCGTGAAAAAGTCAGCCTCCGGCTTCCAACAGTGGTGAATTAATTAGAAACTGCTGCTATTTATCCGTCCAGGGGACATTAGAAACAACAACAGCGAGATCTAGAAATTGCGATAATTCTTCATCAGACTCCTTATGTTAAACATATAGATTTTTAGCTGAACTTATTCTATTGCTCTGTGAACATAAAATAAGATTTAATTCATGTAAAGAACGCCGGGTGATGGCGTCACATTCGTGACGCCATCACCTCCGCCACATCCGTGGAGTCCATCCGTATGGTCTCCGCCACATCCGTGGAGTCAGCGATCCCCTATATGACGTCATACCGCTGAAGACTACCTGGAATTCCTTCTAATTTTTTTTAGTCTAAAAGAACAATGCTCTGCCAAATTCATCGAAAAAACGAACACAAGGACGCACATTTTAAGTAATTCCTGACAGCGATGACGTCACCGAATCCTCCGTACGTTTTTGTCATTTTTTCTGCACCTTAGTAGCAAAAAATACCACAGGAGATGCCATTAATTCATCCGAAAGATCTATTACTCTAAAGCCCTTTGTACAGAAACCCGAAATTATAGTCTTGATCACGATCCCGTGTTAACCGTGAAAGCGGTGACGTCAAACTACTGAAATTTCCGAATTTCGCGCTACGGATCGAGGAAGCACGGATGTTTCCTCGCGATCCCACGTCCAAAAGAATGGACGATACGGCAAGAAGACATCCATCATGTTTTAAAGAGCGTTTACAAGTTACTAAAACAGCTTAAAAATTTCATTTAAAAAAATCTATGAAGAATTTTTCAAAAATCTTTCTTAGTGCACCACTACATTATAAGAAGAATCGCCATGCAAAATTTCAGCCTTTTAGGTCCAGTGGTTTGGCCTGTGCGTTATCTGTCAGTCAGTCAGTTACGGAACTGTTATATATATATATATATATATATATATATATATATATATATATAACCCCCTTAATGGCCGTTGTTACAAAAGGGGGTATGAAATTCCTCGTTCTGAAGAGGTAATCGGAAAAATGGGCCCCGTAGGCTAAAGGTTTATAAAAAGTTACAAATATACTTAATAACAACAAACCAAAAGTAAACTTGATTGCAATCATAAAAGCCTATGGAATTTCAAATATAAAATTGTTGGTACCCGCCAAAACATGGCGGCTGCATAGTAAATAAATAAACTAAGACACAAATTATATTCAGCACATCATAACCAAATGTTGAAAATCATAATTCTAAGCATGGAGAAATGCACTTTAAAAAATTACTATGGAACCCAATAAAAAGAAATAGGGTTACGCAACAGCACGAAATAATCAATTTCCGTCAGCTTTAAATCTATACCTAACAAACATAATTGTTAGATATAGATTTAAAGCAGACGGAAAAAGAAATAAGAAATAGGGTAGATACCCCACAATAGGCAAATAAAGAGAAATAGGGTTACTCAACAGCACGAAATAATCAATTTCCGTCAGGTTTAAATCTATATCTAACAAACATAATTGAAAATCAAAAAGGAAGACAGAGAGATAGAGAGATTCCTCGGAATAAACAAATTAACGTATTTATGTGGCCGCTTGGTTAGTGAGTATCTAAAGCCAGATATAATCAATGATTATATCAGCTATGATATAAAATTGTAATCGATGATAATCAAAGCTATGATAATCAATGATTATTAATCATGTCGCTGATCATGCGCAGAGAGCAATTATTTAATTGTAAATAAATGATAATTGATAGAAATTGCGGTTAGAAAAAACCAAATTTGACACCTCTCTAGATTAAAATCTTTCGTTAAAGACCAAAATGAAGTACATTGATGCAGTAATTTTCTCTCACGGACTGCCCAAAGAATCGGCTTTGCAAGTTAAATAGTTAGATGATACGTTTGAGCTCGAATTTGCTTTACTAGCTGTAAAACTGCTACGATACTACAAAATTGTTGTGATGCTGCGTATCTGCCTCACAGAAAATATTTTATCCATTTTCAAGCATAACAAGGATGTTTTTTTCTGTAAAAAAGTCAGGAAACGGAACAAATACGAGATATTTTTAAATTTGAACAAGAAATTCGGAATTAAAAATGTTTTTTGTTTCCAAATCTCTGATCGTTATGAAACGATGAAATTAATTTTTTTTATCACTGCTGACTCCGAGAACCACTCTTTGGAGTCACCTAATCCACCTGTGGTCCGCGGACTATAGGTTAAGATCCATTTGTTTATTGAGACTAACATTGGAGGCAAAGAGAAAGCAAGCTTGTCGAAAATCTGATAGTAAATGCTAGTAAAATAAAAACACTAACCGGTTCTGAGGCCCTGGATGTACGATGAACGTAAAAAGATTGAAAGTCAGTCTTAAATATGTTGATATGTTTGACAAAATTAGTATCTCGGTCTTCTCGAAAGTAAAGTTCGTGTAGTTCACTGTTTCCTTTACCCGGTCAGGTAGCTTTTAAAGACCAAGAGACTCGACAAACATATTATATTTTCAATCACCAGTAGTTTCTAAAATAATTTATTAAGAAATATGAAAATTTTACTGTGTGTTAAACACTCTTTCTTCTTTATAAATATTTCACTCCATTTTTTCTAACTTGAAGAGAAATTTTTAATTTTTTTTAAAATTGTAACCATTATTTTTTTCATTGTTATGTGATTGAGCGCATGATATCACTAGAACAGTTGGCTAGAATACGATGAAATTTCATACACGTTCAACATAAACATGTATCATTAAAATGACGAACAATTATGTTATTACTACCATAAAAATTTGAATTACAATAAAATTTATCAAAAAAATTTCTGAAATTTAAAAAAAATTACATTTTTTTTTCTATGAAGAACTAAGAATTTTGATTTCAACGTTCGTCATTTTAAAGATATATTATGCAACTTCATTTTAAAATTTAAAAAATATGTATATTCATTAATATACGAATGAAAAGTTTGATTGCGTGCAATGACATAACACAGAAAAAAACAATGGTTGAAATTTTAAAAAAATTAAAAATTTATTTTCAAGCTAGAAAAAATTAAGAGCCATATTTATAAAGAAAAAAGTGTGTTTTACTCACAGTAAAATTTTCATATTCCTGAATAAAAGATTTTCATAACTACTGATGATTTAAATTAGGGATATCTTTGCCGAAACTCTTAGCGTTTAAAAGGTACCTGCCCCCTTGGTAATGCATATACTAAACAATGAACTCACCCTTAACAAGATCTGACGAGGTTTTCTACTCTAAACTATTTATTACAACACAATTAGACTAAATAAATACCGTACTCAATTGCTAGCAGACAACGTGTGTTAATCCCGGTAGTTATATTACGGAAACCCTACCAGAATTCTGCCACGCCACTGCTTTTACATGCGCCACACTAACCTTTCTGTCTTCACTTTATCACCAGGTCGCTGGAACGATAGCTAACTTAAAAACGCCTTCGGTAAATTTGATAATGTCAGGCTGCTGCACGGCAAAGCGATCTTCACTCCAATTGTTTTTCGTTCACCGCTCGTCTCCGTCCGACCTCGCCTAGTTGTGAGCACTCTCACTCTCAAGCGTGTATGCTACTCACGGGGTTCCCGTCTAGTAGAAAAGCGTCGCTCATTTACATAAGGCGCTTCTTCTATTTCAAACGGCGATTTATTTAAACACGAGGGTTTAATTTTGATTCAATAACTCAAGTTTTAAAGTAGCCAATTGAAATAAATAGAAAAAAAATCAGTCTCTTGACACAAAATTCTTTTAATGGACAGGAAAATTGCTCTATTGATAAGTTTTGAAAAAAGGAAGTTTTCATCAATTCCGGTTCTTTTCTTCGTTCACTATTAATTCACTGTAGTTAAATATGAATGTAAACCATTACCACTCTACGCCAATCTTTTCATGAAAGGAATCAAAATGCCATTATTTATTTTTAATTTTATAAATTATTTCCATTGTAAAATATTGAAAATAATTCGTTTTAAAGTATTATAGTTTCCAGTTTATGAGAAATACTAAGAATTAAGAGATTATACCTCATTTTTTTTTATCATTTTGCATAGCTATAAAAACATGAACTTAATGCTCAGAACTGGAATAATTTTAACATATAATTTTTTCATGCGCCGAAATTTGCTGCATGAAAATGCATATAAGAGCCTACCTATAACTAGATCCGTCATCTTTCCAAGTCATGTTTCATTTCTTCCCCATCAAAAAAAAAATTCTTTCATATAAACTTCTCGTACGAACTTGAAAGTGTGGTAACTTCAGCTAGCCCCCTTTCATCCTTGCCACGAATATATCTCGAGAAATGTAATAAAGAAGTGCGCCAGAAATTATCATGAAAGAGAAAGAGAGGGAATAACTGCCATGAAAGGTTCTCGAGAAGGATGAAGCTGGGAATTCATCGAATGATAAAAGATGAAAGCCGTTTCAGACAGCCCTCAAACTTCATTGACAATACGGGGATTTTTAGGGAGGAAATATTCATTAATTTCTCACTTCAATTTCATCATTGTAGGTGCTAAATGAGATTTCAATATACGTTTCCCTTAGACCTTATTCAAGTATCAGGATCTTTAGTAAGCATGTTACTCACTTTTGATAATGAACTAAAAAGTTAATGCATGGAAATTCGACAAGAAAATTTGACGTACTGATAAAACACTGAGCTCGTTCTTTTAAAAGAATTATTTAGTTTATGCTTGAGAATAAGCTTTTAAAACAATAATTTGTGTCATATAGTAGTCAGTTCTTATAAGGTTATACATCAGGACCTGCAGGGGTCCTCCAGCGGAGTGATTATTACTCTTGGGCTAATTGGATGAAAATGTATTAAATTCATTTCCATGTTTTTATTAACTCGCTTTCTTGTTTGTTTGTTTGTGTGTTTGTAGGTTTGTCCAGTACAAATCTTGCAATCGATTTTTAACTAACTTCCCGACTAGCTAGACATTTGAAAGTTTTAGAATAGCTCTGAACACGATGACAATGCATTATTTTAATACTTTTAGCCATCTTGAAGCAGTATTGAATTCATTTTCAGTTAATTTTGTTTTGTATAATGGTGCAGCCATCTGTCGGCCGGAACGGGAACGAAAAGTTAAACGTAAGTTAACTTCCAACTAACTTTATTTTCTTTCATGTTGATGGGATAATTCATCAAAAACAATTTTAAAAAGTATTTATAAATACATAGAATTGTCCAGTTTACATGATTCAACAGAAAATTTAAAAACATGGTCTATAAAAAGTTCTTTTTTATCTTGTAATTATTTTTATATTGATAAAGGAGCGGAAGATCTCCAATAGCATTATTTTCACTGTTTTCAGTTTTATTTCACTTTGTTCTTCGTAAGTTTTCTCTTCATTAATTTTATTTCATATTGATGTGTTTTTATTGATAACTCATGGTTATAACCACTCCCTCTGGGTGGCAGTTTGTTTATATATTTATATGCTCACACACACACACATTATATATATAAGGGGTGTTCAAACGAAAAGGCGCAAGAGGACACTGTGGGTATAATTGAAGTCTTTATTCAAAAGGAATTACCAGAGGCCTGAGCACAACTATCCCACTGTTTCACGAGCCGAAGGATTCCCTGTTCCCAGAATTCCTGTGGCTGTGAAAAGAGCCAGTTCTCCCGTGTCCTTCATTTCTTCGTCCGACTTGAAGCACTTCCCTTTGAGATGTTTTTTTAGCGGACCAAACAGATGGAAGACGCAGGGTGACATGTCCGGGCTGTAGGGCGGTTGCTCAAGCTCATCCCACTTGGGAACTTGGCCAGTACATTTTGTATGACCCTGGAGACGGGTGGACGCACGTTATTGGGGAGCAGATTCACTCCCTCTGTGAGCAGTCCAGGCTGTTTGCTCTTGATGGACTTGCGCAGGCTACGGAGTGTCTCACAGTACACGTCACTGTTAATGGCTTTATCGTGCTCGAGGAATTTCTATGAGTATCGGACCATTGCATGCTGACTCGCTTTGTCTCTGGCTTGAAGATATGGCACCAGCTCTCGTCACCGGCGAAGATCTGCTCCAGGGTCTTTATGATACCGGAACAGGTGTTTCAGTGCTTGCCCCATACGCAGTTCCTTTTGCAGTTCGCTGAGCTTTTCCTGAACCAACTGCGCGCAAACCGGTAACCCAACCTATCGTGCACAATTGTCCAACCTGTTCCAACGCTGGCCCCCACCATCCCTACCAACATTTGCATTGTGATACGCCGATCACTTCTCACCAAGTAGTTCAACTTTTTGATGAGTTCGGCCGGGATTGGCATGTTTGCCTGGCCTGGTATCGGATAATCACTCAAACATTCCGGGAAACATTCCCGGAACTTCACGTAAACAAGCACTCCACTTTATCACTGACTTGTTGTCGGACACACAGTCTTCCCCATATACGGCCAACATCCGACGATGGATATAGGCCAGTATAACTCCTTCTGCAGTCAGAAGATTGATAACATCTCGCTGCTTCTCAATCGTCGAATTTTGAAATGTGAACGCCATGATGTTTTCACACGCACTGCCGCGTCATTTGGAAGGAACACACAACTGCCTCCTTCTCTTCTGCGTCATGTGCGTGCGGCTGCGCATGCGTACAACCCCGCCATAAACTACATTCGCGTCCCTAGATGCTCCGCTACGTTATCCCAAAGCGGTATATATATATAACTAAAAAACTAAACTCATAGCGCAACAGTCCGCTCTAGACCAAGGCCTGCGGTACCCATCTCCGTTTTTTTGACCGTGGGCTTGGGTTTCCATACAGCATATGTCTTAGTCAGGTAGTCAACCTAACGTGGGACTCTCCAGAGTTTAGTTCCGAAGCATGCTTGGTCCTCATTTGGCTTGGGGTGCCATACAGCATGTCTTAGTCAGGTGGTCAACCTGACGTGGGACCCTCAGAGTTTAGTTCCGACGCATGCTTGGTCCTTATTTTATCCACCCACTCAAGTTATGAAAGGCCGAGTCGACCTTGCCCAGTCGCAGGTTCGAACCCTGGACCTGTGGGGTGGTAGCTTGACGCTTTTAACCACTACGCTACCGGACGTTCATATATATATATATATATATATATATATATATATATATATATATATATATATAAATATATATATAAATATATATATATATATATATGGACGCCGTTATCTTCCACGACGGCTATTGTAAGCCTTTCAAACTCAAAATACATTTACATTTTGACAATTGGTTGAGGGGTGTTTTTTTACGTAGGAAGATAGTTGTTAAAAAATTCAATTCTTATCAAATTTATGCAATTTTCATACCTTTAAAAAAGTTATCAGATATCTCCAATGCCGGCGGAATATCGAACATTGACACCATTATAAATCAAGTTTCCAGCCCTCTTATGTTGAGAAACCGCGCATTAATTATTTTTCTCTTGCCCCTGTACTCTAGATCTCGATTCGTTTAAATCAGGAATAATTTTGCAGAATTATTAGAAACTTTGTTTATCACTTTAACGGTGAAAGTTAAGCACACCTACAGCTAGAAATCTAAATCCTAGAGACACCCAAACTGAGGTACATTTTTAAATACTAATCATAAGACTAACAGAGATCGAAGTTCATTTACATAAAGTGTTCAAGATAAAGATTTTAATTATGAACTAAGCATTTTTAGTTTTTGAAACACTTTTTTTTAACACTTTTGAAATTAACACGCGATACCCCGTTACCATTTTCATAAAAGACCATTTATAATAATGTAAAATTACGAATTAAAAAAGGTATTTTTTTCGAACAGAGTTCTAACCAAATATTTAACTAACCTTATCGTAGTAGATAATTAAAATAATATGCTAATATGTAGAAACACTGATGGTTTTTAATATTGCATTAATTCTTGGTATTTTCAAGCTTTAATCACTTCTTAGCATTTAATTTATCATTGATCTTTAGTCAGCATTAAAATCACTTCTACAGTACTACAGGAAAGTCATAGTTAACAAATAAGTGTTAAAAACATTCATCTGGTGAAATTATTCCATAAAATCTACGACACTGTACCCTCCACCCAAGCCCCCTGCACCCGAAAATAATCGATCCCCTGGAGTAGTGGGCCACAAATGTTATGGAACCACGACCCGATTTCATTAAATAAAAAAACTCTAGACAAATATGAAAAATTTTTGGTTGCATCAAAATTTTTTTTTTATTATGAAAAATATTAACAAGCAAACTGATAAAAGATGTAAGGAATTTTTGGCAAACTATTATAAAAATCAATGAACAGTATATTCGAGGTATATATTGCTTTGCATAATAACTAAAAATCATATCTTGCTAATCTTCTGCAATTGTTTATGCGATATCTCATGAGACTACAATATCATATTTAAAAATTTATATTTATATATATATATATATAAAATAAATTTTAACCACCTCTAATCTTTAATCGCCTGTAATCCGAGTTCTCTCTCTCTATGGTAACCTTTCTGTCCTTTACCTTTTTACAATACTAACCTACCTCGCCAATTTATGGCAACCCGTTTACAGCTACTTGTACGGTCGCAGATGAGAGCTAGACGTCGCTTTGTAAGGCCATGTTATTGCTGGAATAAACTTCTTTGTTCTTGAATTCGAATCGTACTGTTTTTCAGTTTCGATGTCTGGGTCATTTCATATATATATATATATATATATATATATATATATATATATATATATATATATATATATATATATATATATATATATATATATATATATATATAGTGCCGTAACTAGGCAGGGCAACAGGGGCACCCACAGAGGGCCCAAATGATGCATTTGTTATATTATCTTCCCAGACGTAATTAATTAAGGGACCTAAATGCAAAATCTTGTCCGGGGCAGAGGAATGGCTATTTACGGGACTGTATATATATGTATGTGTAAGGAATTAACTGGGTAAAGAATAATTAATTTAAATTTAAAGGAGGCTTCGGGATAAATTTATTTATTGGCGCCGAACGCCACTATTCTCATATCCATTTCGAAACGCATCGAGAAAATCAGGGGGATTCCCGTTGGATTTGAGTGACAGTTCGTGGTAACGCCTTTGCCTCCTTTTCGTTGAAAACGTCACACGCATGCGCGATAAGTTTAGATGGTCTAAAACAATAACGTTTTCAGGCAGAAAGCGGGAGATTCTTCAGCAGTGCGGTCACACTTCGCGAGGGAAGAGATAAATTCCTTGGACTTTAATTACAGATTGAATCGAGTAGGTTCTAATTTAGAAATAAACTAGTTAGATGTAATTTACTTGTAGTTAATTGCTACAGGCCTCACTTCACTGACTCCATAATTATTAATAAGTAATAAGGAGTTAAGAGGGATTTATGATATTAAGAGCACGCTTCGGGCCGCCATTTAGACAGGCCCGTCATATATATACAGGATCTGTCCAGAAAGTAATGAGACTGAATTTTTTGCACCAAGCAGAAGGCGAAATGGGCGGAATTAGTGGGCGGTCCGGGTGGTGGGGGCTGTCAGCTACAGAGTTTGGCGGAAGTCAGTTGGACTTGAGCCTTTGCAGAGCTCGGAACGCTCGTAAAGCACACACGTGTCTGAAAGTGGCGTAAAGCTATGTCCACACTTTTGCGCTTTCGAGTTCGATTTCTCTTTCGACTTGCGGTTCGTCTTTCCTTTCAACTTACTTGTAATCCATGCTTGCCTCTAGACGCATTCGATTTGTTGTCCACATTTGTTCGACAGTTCATGCCTCACGAGATTGAAGAGTCGGACGGTTACTGCTACGTCGTTTCTTGTGATTTCGCGGAGTTTATAAGATGATCACTATTTTGACGTAAAACAACGAGAAATGTGCAACAAGAATAGACTACAATTTTGGTACGGTGCTCTGTATATAAATATGTATAATCCCTCTACTTGCATATTTATCATTCATATATATATATATATATATATATATATATCTGTGTGTGTGTGTGTGTGCACGTGCAGGGGAAAATGATCTAAATGAGAAGACTAAAAAAAATATATATAAATTTAAATATAATATTCTTTATGGAATACCTCATTAATCGATTAGAGATGGTTTTTCTTATACACATAGGTTCTACATCAATGAAGTTTGATAGATAATTTAATAACTGGTGATACGGAATATAGAGAAGACCTGTTTTTTATATGCCAAGTTATTAGAAATAGAACTACAATTTATAGCTTTGTTTATGAAGTAATAAAACCAAACAAATAATAAGAATAGAAAACGATAGAATATTGCTTGTTATTAAAATTGTATCTCTTAAATATATAGTGTAAAATTACACTGGTATATTCATTTATTTCTGAATAAAAGGAACATTTATATTGCTTTTGAAGTATGCAGAATATTCAAGAAAAATCATTAGCTAATCATACTATATATATATATATATATATATATATATATATATAGAGAGAGAGAGAGAGAGAGAGAGAGTAAGTAAAAGTAAGAGTAAGTAATCTCTTTAATATAAAGTAAAGAATTAAACCGAGACATTTACTTCTTTTCTGAGCAAAGCGGGCCATGAAGAATTACTTTTGAATTTTCATATATAATAAAAAAAATTTCTACATATGTAAGAAGTTAAGAAGTATATTTTGTTATTAATGAAAATCGTTCATTTTTCTTTAACATGGGGTTAAATGAAGAACACGACGAGAAAACCATGATGGACCAAAAAATGCCTACATTTAAAATGTGTCGATGATATTTAGCTTCAAATGAAAATGATACATGCAAGATCATACGCATTTGTAAGCAAGCAATGCATGACATGGGGGGAAATATTACGTCACGCAAAACGCGAATTCAGGTTGTAACCTTCTTTTATAATACTAAAACATGTATTTTTTTTTTCAAAGTGGGTTTTTAATTCCTATCATAAGCTAGGGGGAATTTTTTATTCAGTATTTTTATAATAACAAATTAGCTGATGCATATTTTTGAAATCTTCTCCCTGTATTTCAAAAAGAAAATTTCAATGATATAGTACAAGTTTTCAAATTTTTTTTTCAATTTGCTTTGTTTAAAAATACATTTAGTTTTTATATTAAAAAATACGCATTAATTATTATTAAATAATTATTTTAAACGTATTAAATACATTAATAATTTTATTTGTGTATGTGGAGTGGTTGACATCCCACAATGCCGATAAATTTCTGTAATCATCAATAAAATTTAAAATTTCTTTCGAAGACTGCGACATTCTGAACACTGGCTTGAAAACTGCCTTGCAGAATAGAAAAGCGCATGGCATTCCCCAAGAAAATCCACTTGGGTTGGATACGCTTGCGATATCGCATGCTCTCTCGCGGGGCATGCGCTGTCCTGGAATTTGCAGGTGGTGACGCTTCGCTCTGAGGATGCCTCACATTTCTCTCTCCGTGCGACCTGTCGAAAGCGAAAGCGAACAGAAAAGCGCAAAAGTGTGGACATGGCTTTAGGTTTTCAGAATGTAGCGCAGTGACGAGCAGCGATACGCCATAAAGTTTTGTGTAAAACTAGACAAATCGGCTACTGAGACGCTTGCCATGCTACAAGAAGCCTACGGGAAGGATTCTTTGTCCAATGCTCAAGTGTTAAGGTGGCACAAAGTCTTCAAAGACGGAAGAGTAGACGTCGATGACGAACAACGCGCTGGGTGTCCATCAAGTTTTCGAACAATGTGGCTAAACTTAAAGCGCTTTTGGACTCGGATGAGTGTCTGAATGACTGCGGAGACGTTGGATCTTACAAAAGGTTGAGGAATCGAATCGCGCGCGTCCTCCCGATGCTCACAAACAGTTCGATTCTTCACCACGATAATGCGCCGGTCCACACATACTTCAAAGTGACTCAGTCCTGGCAAAACAAAACGTCGCAACGATGCCCCAATCCCTGCACAGTCACGATCTGTCACCGCCGGACTTTTTTCTATTCCCTCGGTTAAAATCCAGATTATGAAAGGTCATCGTTTTGACAATCTGGAGAACTTGCAGAAAACATAACGTGCGTTCTGAACACCATTCTAGTTGAAGACTTCCTGGCTGACATCAATGGGTGGCAACGGTGTAGCAACGGTGGTGTGGCAACGAGTCGTTGGCAACGGTGTATTAATGCAGGAGTAGGCTATTTTGAAGAATATTAAATGTCTGCAAAATTATCTTCAAGTAAACGAATTTTATGGAATCAGTCTCATTACTTTCTGGACAGACCCTGTATATATATATATATATATATATATATATATATATATATATATATATATATATATATATATATATATATATATATATATAAATGAAAATTAAAAAAGAACCTAATATCAAAATTGTAAGCTTCATATTAAAAAATGGATAATTATAAACTTCATTAATCTATATAAAGCTAAAATAGAATAAAATGAGAAGGTAGAACATGGATCTCGGATAATATTTATTCAGAATTGGGTGAAATATTTCATAGTTTTACTTTCCTATCATCCTTTGCGGGTTAAGTCTTGATCGTTTTTTGGTTTTATAGCAACTCATTTTGAAAAACCCAGTCTCAAATAAAAAGGTAAAAACGAATAGATGTGATGTTCCTACAGCCTTGAAAGACTGTTTGATACCATATTTAACAATATCAGCAGGGCCCAATTACGAAGGCTGGGGGGCCCCTGGACAGATGCTATTTGGTCCCCCCTCTTACGAATATTTATAAAAATAACTATACTATTCGAAGACTATACTATTAGGAGTACTAGGTGCATACACCAAACGTGTCAGGAAAAGTTGTTAAAAATCAGGATTAAAAAAAATCGTTTCATTTGAATTTTGATTGAAATAACGATTTAAATCAAACAACCCTGCATGCGAGTCTTATATTTGCTATTATAGTGTATGACTGATAAGATGAAGCATTCATAAACATGTTGAACATCAAATTTAAAACGCCTTTCACCATCTGCTGTACGTCTGATACAACCTGATAGTTTAAGATTTTATTCTAAAGCAAAAAGCGAAATTAAAAACTTTCACTTATCTGGCACCCTATCTATTTTAGTGTTGATACACATCGTTTAAGGGAACAAGGGACCTTCAATTTCATTCTTTTCAATATTTTAATATTATTTTAATATATATTTTATTCTTGTTTTACTCTATATACCCCATGAGTATAATAAATATTCTTTTCTACTACATTGAATATTCTTAGAACTCACAAATAAGTATTTTGTGGAGGAATAAGACCTGTTTATCAAAAAATTCTTCAAAAATGCTAGAATTTTTCAAAATGCTCCATGCGTATTCATTTTATTCTGATATCCTTCAAAATTCTCAGAATTGTTAATTGTAATTGTCTCAAAACTGTGCATAATTCTTTGAAATCACAAACATGTTTCGAATTTATAGACACTAAAATAAAGAAAAAACATAAAAATAACAGACGGAGTAAAAAAAAATTATTTAAGACTTTAGATTCATTCAAAAAAATATTAAATGCACATTTATATTTATATAAATATGGTAAACTTATAAAACAAAGTTTAAAAATTTTAATTAAATATAGAATGCGCATAAAACAATTTGAAAAACGTTAGCATTTTTGAATTTTTTTTCCTGAGAAACAGGCATTATTCTGCCGAAAATTCGTTATTTTGAATTCTAAATGCTTTGAGTGCAGTAAAATAGAAAATTAATTATTCTCATTTAGTATATAGAGTTAAAAATTGAAAATTAAAAAAATTCAAATTTGAAGGTCCCCTGTCCGCTTAATATTTTTGCACGTTAAAGAGGAAAGTTTTGGGGTCCCCCAGCATCAGGCGGCCCTGGGCAAAGTCCCGATTTGCCCATGCGGTAAAAAGGCCCTGAATTTAAACATATAAAAATTATGAATGAAAAATATTAAAAATATGTGCTTGTAGTCAATTTAAAGCACATTTTTTTTAGTTTACTTTAAACTATACATGACCTCTGTGTGAGTCGCGACTCACAGTTTGTGCCCCACCGCCGTAGAGAGTGTCAATCCGCAGGCTTGAGAACCAGGGAATATCACAGATGGATCGGTAACATTCTTTGGAAAAGACTTCCACTTAAAAGAGTTATGAATGCTGAAGAAATCTTCCAAATCGCTTGGGAAAAACCAGGGGATCAACAAGTATATCGATAATGGTTGCGATTCGGGGGTTGATAACTCCCATGACAAATGCTATTGAAAGAAAAATCTCCAAGAAAAGGGTTTTAGCGAGTAATTTAGAGATTCGAAACGGAGATCTCTAATGGCGATGAAAAATATTGGCTCAGAGAAAATAAATAGATGAAAGGGCATACAATTCATTAATCCGCTGTGGGATTAAGGATAATCAGGAATTTCGTGTACTCAACCCTTTTTGCTGATAGCATCTTTCGAAGGTGGATTTTATTCGGGTCTCTTTCGGAAAATCAGCCTAGAAGCTGAACGCCTTTATGAACATGCATATGTAAAAATTCATAAATAAATTCATAAATTTTGGATGGTTGGTTTGAAACGATACATTCATTTATATATATATATATGTTCCGTAACTGACTGACTGACTGGCTGACAGATAACGCACAGACCAAACCGCTGGACCTAAAGGGTTGAAATTTTGCATGGCGATTCTTCTTATATTGTAGGGGTGCACTAAGACAGATTTTTGAAAAAATTCTTCATAGGTTTTTTTAATTCAATTTTTAAACTGTTTTTGCAACATTCTTTAAAGTTTGCATTTAAAATAATAATTTGAGGATTATAAAATTTATATCTCGAGAAAGATCATACAAATTAATTTAAAATAAAATCTTTTTCGAATCTTTACCTCCATTTTCTGATTTTTGGTGAATTTTTAAAGATTAATGTTTAGAATTTAATATATAAAATGCTTATCACGTGGTTTCTTATTGTGATACTTTAAACTAATTTTGCGTCACGTGCATAACAACGAAATACAATTTTTTTCTTGCTAATTCGGCAAACGATTGGTCATTATCCAAACAAATATTAAAATACAGTAAGAGATATGTTCCTCAAACTGTACTATATTAACTGTAATATATTCTTTAGTATGTTCTATTAGATTCAACTTGAATATTTTCTTCTACATTATTTTGTCTATAAAAATATCCCTTACGATTTTTTATAAAGATATTTTTTTTACATCATTTGCATACATTGATCGTTTTATTTATTATATATATATATATATATATATATATATATATATATATATGATGAGCTTTATATCTCTCGGATTCCCCCTTAACTTGTTCCCATAATAATTATTCTAAATCTATGCAGTCAATGATAGTAGGCCTGTGGAATTAAATACAATTAAGTTACATCTAAATCATTTATTCAAAAAATATTAATTAACCCGATTCAATCCGAGCCAATGTTTCGATATCTCACCCCGTGACACGCTCTCCGCTCAATCCATAATCCGAAAACGTTCTGCAATTAACCCTTTGTTAAACTTAGGTGCAAAACTTTCGCGCATGCTCTGTGATGTTTATGAAATGTTCAAGACGCTTCCATATCTTAAAATACGTAATAGTTTCACTCCTTGCAAGCCCGTACTTGCTCTAAAAATAGATAGCTCGCCCGATCATTCAAGCAAATCGAGGTCATCTAATGAAACGAGGAAATTCCCTCTTTTTTCGCCCGTAGCGCGTCCTGAACTATGAAAACAGTGACGTTTAATGCCACGAAAAAAATTATCCTGAAGCCCCCTTTAAATTTAACTTAATTATTCCTGACATATATATATGGCATTAGTTGCATACATTAACCGTTGTATTTAATTTGAATGCACTCCGTAGCGAAGTGCAGGTTTTAAGCTAGTATTTCATAAATTTTGATTAGTTTTAATTCTCATTTCGATAAACTAATACAGAAGATAAGAAAGAAAATTTTTCTTTACCTTCGTTTCCAACTATTTGCAGTGTATTCATCTCAAAAAATGTTTTATACTTGTATAAAACCTTCCTTTCGGTATCGAATAGGAACCGTAAGGTTCAGAAGTAAACAGATGGTTTTCAGTGCATGGTATGAATTCCTATACGGAGGTTCACGGACCACTTGAGATCTTGTCATATAATAGCCAATAGCTATGTCGTTTTTCTCCAACTAGAATCTTTTAAACTCAAAATTCCAGCCATTTTAATTTCAAAACAATATTCACGAATCAAAGAATTAGACTATTACCGATCAAGATAAATTCCTGATTATAATAAAAATTTAGATCTTGAAGAGATATTTACCAGTTTCCAGAATAAAGCCTTGCAGCATTTTGTTCTCTGTTGTTAATTTTTGTAAAAAAACTCTTACAAATTTTGAGATCCATAAAAACATAATGAAGCACGCTTGATGGGGAGAATGGTTCTAGGAGACCTCCAACATCGATTGAAATCTAAAAATTTCCTTACGAGTTCAACAATAAAGAAAAGTTAAAAGTTTCTAGTTTCAAGAAGGAGTGTACTCTCACCAACATTTTTTAAAATTAAATTTCTTTATTTTTGAAGCTGCTTGTATCAAAGTTAGACATTTTAATATTATACTTAATTTTTTTACAGTTACTTTTTATTTTGGAAAGAATTTTGTTTCTCCAGAAAACTGAGTTTTTAATAATTTTCTCAGAACTTCTTTCAAGTTATAAGTCTGACAAATTTACATTTATTATTAAAATTAAGCTGAATTATAGATACGCACTGTGTGTCGAAATTTTGAGCAATTGCTTGAAAACAGTGAAAACGAAATCCCAAAAAACATTTAACCACATCAAAAATGCTTTCATTAATCTTGTTCTTCCGTAACGTAGAACTTGAAAATGAAATAGACAAGGGTTGCCAAACGGCGGCTCTTTATCACTCATTTTGTGGCTCTCCTCTAGGGTTTAGAAAACTTGTGCCAGAATCAAAATGCCCAAAATTAAAATGAACGGCCTCTGGAATAACCCACCGTTTTTGGCACAACTTATAGCAGTGAATTCTTGTATTCTACATCTAGATTGATAATAATTAAAAGATAAAAAGAACTTTTATTCACCATGTTTTTAAAATTTCTGTTGAATCATATAAACTTGACAATTCTATGTATTAATTAATACTTTTTAAAAAAATATTTTGATGAATTATCCCATCAACTTGAAAGAAAATGAATTTAATTGGAAGTTAACTTGCGTTTAACTTTTCGTTCCCGTGCCGGCCGATAGATGGCTGCACCAGTCTACAAAACAAAATTAACTGAAAATGAATTCAATACTGCTTAAAGATGGCTAAAAGTATTAAAATAATACATTGCCATCGTCTTCTGAGCTATTCTAATAGTTTCAAATGTCTAGTAGTCGGGAAGTTAGTTAAAAATCGATTGCAAGATTTGTAAGGGACAAACACGCACACAAACAAACAAGAAAGCAAGTTAATAAAAACATGGTAAAAAATAATCCAAGCCACGTGGGGAGAAATCAACATCTAACCGAATTGTTACAAACTGCAACAACTCAAAATATGCCAGATTTCGAAAATGTGGCAAAACAATGTACGGAGAAATAATTATCAATACTATTAAAACTATTTAACAATTTAATATTTTTTTCTAATGGAGGGACTTGTCTTTAGACATTTACTTCGTTATTCACTGCTATTTTACTGGTTACTTTTACTATGGGAGCACCCTATAGGTGAGTCAGCATTGCTCCCTATGAGGCGAACAACATGGAAACAACCAAGCCTTATTCGGGATTTGAACCCAAGCCCGCAGCGTGTCAGCACAGAACGTTGACCACTACACCATATGGCGGCAGTTAAGGGGACAGTAGACCTTTAAACCTACCTTTTTTTATTTGAATGGATTTGCTTGAAATTTGAATATGTGATTAGTACCATAGATATGTAAAAGTGGTTAAAATTTAAAGATGAAATATTAATAATTAATCAATTATGAATTATTAACTATATCAAAAATTGGCCTAATTAAAAATGTTACATGCGCATTTCTTTTACATATAATATGGTAATTTTTATTTACAGGATACCTTATAGAACTAACAATGAAACTTATTGCTTATTTTAAGCATTTATTAAAAATATAAAGAGAAAAAAATAATAATAGTGAAAACACCCTTTTTATTACACAAAATACATATAAATCATCTTTTCATGAAAAAAATTTAGAAATTCTGAGCTACGAAGCATAGTTTTTTTCAATAAGATTTATTTGATATACAGTTAAGTATACAAAACTTAAATTTCAAATCAATACAATAATTCGAAATTCGCCTGGAGCAGTTTGAATATTCGTATGACATGAAAACTTTTATTTTTAGAAAAACACATTTAAAGCTATTGCTATTAGTAACCACATAATAACTAAATTAAATACAAATGCCTATAACTAGGAAAGTAATCACAAAAATTAAAATTTCTTTTTGCAACACATTCCTACTCGTCCGTTGTTTCACAATTCAATAAAATAAAAAAATCGAATTTTTGGACAAATTTCACAATTTTGAAAGTCCACTGTCCCCTTAAAAATATTAATAATTCTAACAATTCGAGAATTACATATTTAATAAAATTCTTATAAAATCCACGCTAAAAATTTCTTTCATAAGAATAGCAACTTTTTTTCTATTTCTCTAAATATTTAGACATTCCCAAATGGCTAACAACACAGTTTACCTTGACCACCCCTGAAACAGCCGTTCCTAGTAAGTGCAATCAACTGAAAAATCTTTCGCAATCGACTTGTCGGTCATTTCGGTCTATTTAAAAAAAAAAAAAAAAAAAAAAACCATAATTTTTACAGAAACAGAATTTGATACACTATGACCGTCTGCACATGGAGCAACTGAAAAGAAACTGATAACTGACTCAAATCACAAACAAGTCCGTGATGAGTCGTAACCTATGTAATTGAATGGAGCCACGCACACGGCGCAACTGGTTACACCCGTCGGACGGGTTTGTAACCAGTTGCGCCGTATGCGTGGCTCCATTCAATTACATAGGTTACGACTCATCACGGACTTGTTTGTGATTTGAGTCAGTTATCAGTTTCTTTTGAGTTGCTCCGTGTGCAGACGGCCTAATTCCAACGGATCGTTTGATCTAAAAATAGCGTTCCACAATCCAATTTCCTCCAGCATTTCTTTCCGAACTCAAGGTCGGAAACGTAAAATGGGATTTTACGTACAGAAGTAGTGAACTCGCCGCTTTTCGAGTTGCGAAGTGCACGTACCGGAGAGCTAAGTTCGTTTGCAACACGCCCCCCCCCCCCCTGTATTTCCCCCGTACGTTATCAAATCATCGATAGGATAAAGCAATTGCTTTATGAATAAATTCCCGGTCAGAACAAAGCGAGGATGACAGGCAATAGAGAATAGGCAATAGAGAAAAACTTTGAAGTCACATGGACGGAACGCGATTTCCAATAAGAGAAAATCTGTTTGCGAGCCGAACGTTGTAACAACCGACAACACTAATCCTACTGTCGACGGTCGTTTCCCGATTATGTTGCCAGTAGCGATGCGATATATCGAATGCACGGTTTCCCTTTCAGGTCCATTCCCCTGGGGGATTACGGGTCCCTTACCTAGAGGAATTGGGGTAACCGGACTTGACTGGGATTAGGTTGCATTCAAAATGATCTGCGATATTTATGGGAGTGGACAGGGAGAAGACTTAACAGAGAGATTCGGATTTTTAGAGGCGTTTAAAATTCATGAATTTAAGCTCTACAGTTTTAAGTAGATTTGCAGAATCAATCGATATTAGATTTTTTTATTCTTAAATTTACAGATGTCATAAACATCATCTTTTTGACAATTATGTTGATGACGAAAATCCCATTTTAATGCGTTTGTATATGTAATGCACTTCATTAAAAATAGGTATCCAAAATAGGTAGTCTGTAAAATTAGATGACCTGGTGCGGCTGAGTGGTTAAGGTTGCTCTGCACTTACCCTGCTGGATTCTCTCACCTTGAGGCATTTTTCGCTTTAAAAAAATTTCAGGTAGTCTCTTCTAACGAAACTTCCGCGGGTTATTTACGTAGGATTGCTTATTGTTGCTTACTTCTTTTGTATGTATGTGTTATGTATCTATATATATGTACGTAGATAGATAGATAGATAGATAGATAGATATGTCAAAATTTTGGCGCATTTTGGTACTCTTCTGTTTAACTGTTTACTGCTTGTTCAAGCGATACAAACTGGGTTTGGCGTGCTGCCAAAATTGTAACTCGCTAGGTACGGATGGATGGTTTTAGCGTCCGAAATTTTCCTTTACGGAGGACCGTTATGGAGGAACGTAATCCTACGTTAAAATGCAATTAATATTTTAAAATTGAAATGATTTGGGGTCGGGTCTAGTGTGCTTTAAACTCTCATCCATCCCTTGGTTTGACGCAATTTATAACATGTATCCTGTTGCGAGGTACAGAAAAGTTCTAGCTATGCGAGAATACCATTTTTATTGGATGATCGGCATTTATGTAGCTTTCAATAATAGACATATTTTCTCCATAGGTTAACTTTGAGGTGAGCGAATCCTATAGGGTTAGTACACAGCAGCCTTAAATCACGGGTGTCTTATGTTTTAACGTAGGATTACACTCCTCCGTAAAGCAAAATTGTAGATGTCCTGCGTCACAAGTTATAATTTTGGCAGCTCGCCAAACTCAGTCTCTATTGCTTAGGCAAGCAGTAAACAATTAAACAGAAAAGTACCAAAATGCGCCAAAATTTTGACATCATATAGATATATAGGTAGATATATATATATATATATAGATATATGATATATAGATAGATATATAGATAGATATATACATAGAGGTATAGATAGATATATACATAGAGGTATAGATAGATATATACATAGATATATAGATATATAGAAATATGATATATAGATAGATAGATAGATAGATATATAGATACATAGATATATAGATAGATAGATAGATACATACATATATACATAACACATACATACATACAAAAGAGGTATGCAACGATAAGTAATCCTACGTTCATAACACGCGGCAGTTTCGTTAGAAGAGACTACCTGATTTTTTTTTACATTAAGACCGTAGGTTCAACCCCCATGCAAATCAGACAGAGAAACAAATATATCAAGTAAAAAATCAGTGTTTAAAGAATCAAAAAACTCACTGTTGACAAGCGTGTCTGCAGACGTTCGGAAATGGCATTAACCTATGAGTTCAGGCCTTCCTCTTCCTCGATTTCCACAAGATGACCACAGCTTTCTAAAACAGTTAAAAATAAATCTCTCGTTAACCACGCATTATATATAATGATGGAATTTAGCATTAAATGTGCTTTTCACTCGACATATTTTACAGAAAAAATTTGTTTTTCAAATTATGAAAAAAAAAAATACTTACTTCCATGGAAATATAGGTGGAATTATAGGTATGGAAGCCATAATTTAATCATCTAGTTGGTGCTATATTTCAGATTACGTTTCAGAATACATAAATTTCTAAAATTCAGATTTCTTTTAATTACGACTGTGCGTATAATTTAATTGGCAGTTAATAACACTTTAAACCAATTTGCCGCACTGTCACCAGTGCCAGGTTCAAGTCAAAACTCAGATGATAAAATTTAATGCCGTAGAAATTTGGCTATCGATTAGTTAGTGATGGACAGAAATTTTTATCTGAAATATACGTTAATCGCAGGGAATTAACTCCCGATTTTTGACATGGTAAGTCATTAATTTTATCGATCCTTGAAGTTGCTGAATAAAACCATTGACCATTTTAGTTAAATCCGATTATGAACTCAACTTGTGTGCAAATTCATGCAAAATTCGGGAGCTTCAAAAATATTCGAAAAGCAATCGTAACCCACGAGTGCAAAAGCAATGGGATTATTAAAAAAAAAGAAGAATAAATGATATCAAGCTATAGTGGAAAAGGAATCTAATTTTCTTCAATTTTCTACAGTTTCGTTAATGACAAAGAAAACTTTCAAGAAGACAAGTAAATTTTGAAAAGGCCACTTAATGTCGTGCGGGATTTTTCCATAATCCCTGAAATGAAGAAATGGAATGAGACATTCTGCTTAAGCTGGAAGATGTTATAAATAGAGCAATAAAAACTGGCGACTTAATTTTAGAGTCATTGAATAAAGTTGCTAGCTGAATGAAATACATCCTGAAAGGAATCTCTTTATGTTCACTTTGCATTCACACATGGACTAATTTTATACTTCCTTTCTTACATCGCCTAACAGAACAACCTCCTTCACTTTAAATGATGTTCTGATTAATTGAGGGGAGTGTAAGGACGTTATTCGTCTTGTTGATATCATTCATTCATTCATTACTGACGTTTTGATTCATTAATTCCCCCACTACTGATTTTCTGATTGACGCTATCATGATCGGCTTTAAAATATTTAACAAACTGTGTGGACTGATCTGCAAAGCCTAGAAAAAGCTATTCTGAGAAAAAGCCATTCCAACCAATGAGAAACAAAATGTTTCATTTTGTCGCTATAAAAAGTTGGTGAAACCCAAAATCAATTTTCAAGACTTGTAACAGAGCATTATTATCTTCATACAATTATAATATTTATCCGTTATCGTATACCATAAGGGAAAGCTAGGAGCGCATTATCTTCATGAGAACCACATCAGTCGAACTTTAACCTGCAAGCTAGTGTTTTGAAGATTTCTCCTTTGTGAGTGTTTTAGCAGATTTCAAGCTGACATGCGTCATCACGAAGCTAAGGTACATTTTCATAAAAGTCACAAAGGGAAATTTTTAAACTTTCATCTTATTCAACTTGATAAAACTTTTGACTATTCTTGGGAAGGCAATAGATTTGCAATATGTCCTCGTTGACAACAAGAAAAGATCAATCTGCAAAGTTCAACTGTTCGCAAAAATTAAGAAAATTCTGCACGACATTGCATGATATTGCTGTGTAAGAGTATAATAGCTGATTTCACTGGCTGGTTGATACCGCTGTGGTCATCTTTTGCAACACGAGGTCTGATTCGTTAGATACCACCACTGAAAGTCGTATCAGAATCATACAAACTTCCATGCCAATTGTAGGACTCGAACGCGGATATACTGATATCGTATGTCAGCAACAGCTACTAAGCCATTAGGCCTACAGGTAAAAGTTTTTTTCCCTTTTTTTAAGCGGAGGCACTTGTCGTGAAACATTCACTAGAAGTCGATTCCCAATGACTACAAACATCCATGCCAACAGTGTAACTATAATGTACAGACCCTGTTACCACTTAAATCAGTTTCAGATCTTTTATAATATATCCGCTTTAGTGGCAACACAATATCATTCATTTTCCTTTTCTGTATACTTTACATGAGTCTTTTTTGAGAAATCAATTCTTTCCTAATTTATGTAACTTTCATGCCTTTCAAAATAATTACCAGATGTCTGCGAAACCAGCAGAATATCGAATACTGATAACATTATAAATCAAGTTTCTATTATTTTTGTGTTGAGAAACCTCGCATTTAATATTTTTCTCTCTATTCTCCCGATTCGTTTAAATCAGTAATAATTTTGCAGAATTCAAGAAACTTTGCACACCTGCAGCTAGAAATCTAATTCTGAGAGGGGCCCGAACGGAGGTAAATTTTTAATTATTCATTACAAGGATCACAATGAATCGATGTTCATTTACATCAAGTGTTCAAACCTCTCGGAGAAAAATAACTCTCATGTTAAATACCAAGCTCAAAAAACTTAACTAGAAATCTTAATTATGAACTAAATATTTTTGCTGCCGTTTATATCACGTTAAGCACTCTATTCATTTATGGATTTAGTGAATCCGTTTGGTGAATCTATTGGCGCGTTCTTACGTATCAAGTTTAATTGAACGATTACAGTTGATCAACAAAAGGTGAATATAACTTGAATCAGTTTTTGTTCACACATATCAATATAAACTGTTCAGAAGTTTTAATTTTAACTGATCAATAGGTTTAGTCTCTGTTCCGATTCCACTTTTTTTATTACTTGCAAACTAATGAATGTCTTTTTTTATACATCGTTGTAATTGTCTTAATTTTGTTCTTCAAATCAGCAATAATTAAACCAGCAATTTCTATTTCTTTGACAATAGAACCCAAAGCATTTTCTCTTTCATCTTTATTTCTATATTCATCTATTTGGTGGTTCCAAATTCATCTATTTGGTGGTTTCAAAGACAATCATGTTTATGATATAGTCCTAAAAAATTGATCACAACACTTTCAGACCACTTAATGCTCATTTTATAAAGTATATAATTTATTTTTTAAGAAATTGACACTTTATATAAATAACAAAATACATGCACGTCATGTGACCAGTTGCAAGTGAACTTGACAGTCAACTGAAGTTCACACGTTTCAAAGCAACTTTTAGTTGAAAGCAATTCGCGGATGACTCATCACTTGAACGATAAAGTTTGGCTGGGTCAGACTTTTCTTGATCCACTAAATTCTTGATCAACTCTATTGAAACAAAGGTTCTCACTATAGCGTTCATTCAACTTTTGTTGATCAACTATAATCGTTCAATTAAAGTTGATTCGTGAGAACGCGGCTTAAGACAAGTCGTTGTTCATTCCCGAGAGAGAAAATATGATCTGCCCCTTCAGTGAAGTATCATATGGAAGTATTACGCAAACTCAATGATTCGACTGTAAACCTTAAATTCCCGGTGGATACTGACACAAAACTCCGAGCTGAAATGCAAGCTGAAGGTTTTGATCGCCAAACGAATTTCTCCTATGAAACCATTACTCGACCAAAAAAACTATGTATATAATAACTTGCACGCTTTTCATATACAAAAAATAGTTTAGCATTTCCTATATATAGTTTCATATATAATACATGAACTTTTCATAAATCTATGGTGGCCGGTATAAAGGGCTTAAGTCAAAAAAATTAATGTTTACATATTTGTTAGTATTGATAAAAAATATCTTTTGAGTTGTATAAAGGTTAAAGTCTATCAATTTTGTATACAAAAGTACATTTCTTAGTACAAAAGACTCAAGTTGAAATTATTGCTCTGCGATTGGCATAAAAGGCAATAACTTGGTTTATTTAAATCACTGTTTTTGACTTAAGCCCTTTATACCGGGAACAATAGACATAGTACTCTCTGTTTGATACCCATATTAAAATATTCGTTTTCGTAGTCAACAACATAATTTTGGTACAATTTTTAGGCAATGAAAATTGTTGTAAGTCGCTAGACCTTGATATAAACTCTGATCCAATTTGAATTTTCATTTATACTATTATACGGTAAAGTTTAAAGAATGGCCTCCTTTTTCTACCGTTTAAAATGTAAATAGTGAATTAATTTGTAGGTTTCCCAAATGTATAATAATGATGTCCCTTTTGTCCTCTAATTTCGGGTTTCGCAAAATTAGAGGTTTTCAGAAATCAGGATTGTGATCAAGTTGCTTAAGGATAGCTTAGACAAACGAAAATTTAATTTTACAATACCAACATTTCATGAAAGGGAACTCAAAATTTATAAAACCTTTGGGAAAGAAAGGCTTTGTTCCAAATGTTTTGCGGGATTTTATCCATTCAGTGGGTAAACAGTGTACAGGAGGAGAATTACAGTGTACGTGATTTAGGAAAGGGAGATTGAAAACTAAACGAGGAAGATTAAAGAAGTAAAATTCTTTTGACTTATTTTCTTAACTCCTTCTCTCCTCTTTTGGCTTAAAATGAATACTGTGATGGCGAAGATAATCCAATTTTCATCTTACTTTTTCTTCTGGGGGTTCGTGTGCTAAGTTACTGTAAAGGACGCTTTAAAAGTGAAATGGATTTTAAATGTCTTTGTGTCATGCACAATTTTCCATAATCTCCAGGCTAAAGAAATGAAACTTAACAGTCCCTCAGAAGGGAAAGATAGTTCGCAACAAAAAACTAGAGTGGAGCATAAGAAGTCGAATCGAAATACCTGAAATAAATTAAACTAGAATGAAATATTACGCTGAGGAAAATGTTGGACCCACATTTTTACGATACTATCACGATATTAATTTTGGGAAAAATAATATAATATGTAAACAACCTTTATTAATTTTTATAGATTAAAGCCTTGAATACGGGTTTGGTTTGGTTTAAAGCGCTACGGTCAAGTGCTACGGTACTTTTGCCACACAAGGAATAATTAGACCGGGACATACTGCTTAAAGTTGATTCCGAATGGCTACAAACATCCATGCCATGAGTGGAACTCGAACCCACGGACTCTATTACCGAATGCCAGCGCTCTAATCTCTTGAATGCGGGACTATCTACATCATATTTTAATCTTGGTTGCTGGACATTTTAAGAATAGACTAATATCGTAAAAAGTAAAGAGTTTTACCTTTTCAAAATAGCAGCTAACACCTTAAGGGGTGCAAATACTGCATAGCCATTCCAAACTTTGATGCACGTTTTCCGTACTTTTTACAAGAAAAATGTAAAATTTAATCAGTTAGTGTGGAACGCTACGGTCATCTTTTGCAAAGCTTTACCAAAACTGGAATCAAACAAAAACACTAAATCGAGGAATGATGTAGTAGATTATCGTGTTAGTACAGTCATGCAAAACATTTGCTTTTATAAAAGAATTTAATATACTTTTATGCACTTCCCGAAATTAGATATTGCATTGAAATTAAAAGATCTGATACAAACAGGCCTTGAAAATTATTGTATTTTTCTATGGTAATTACTATATTTAAATTTCATATTCAGTTTTCCTTATCTTTATGCATTCCCCTTTGATCAATCGGGAGCAAACTGTATAGTTTCTCCTTGTGGAAATTATAAACATCCTGAATATGCAGTCAACCCCCCCCCCCCCCCTCTGATTTCCTATTCTTTGCATCTTCCGGTTACAAGATTAAATCCTCATCTTGCTATTCAATTGTTTACTCAGCATTACTTTCTGGTGCAACCAGATAGTTTAGTTTCTTACGGCCAACTAACCTGCTTGCTATGAATTCATTTCAATATATCAGAGATCGCCATAAACAGATCGCCATCACAAATTTTCTAGCATCATTCATGAAAATGTAAAATATCATTTGGATTTTACATTTCCGTAATTATTTAGATCACTTAAATTAATAAAAGTTTGTTTAAATCACTTATATGACAGTTAGATTTAGACATTCAAAGTCCTACAAAAGCAATATCTACAGATAACAGCCTATGGACCCTGTGTATGAGCTTTTGAAAGAATTCGGACATTAAATATAGGTAAAATTTCTAGCAATTCATAAAGACTCGCAGTTTAAGAGTCCATTCCTCAACCTTATAGATAGATACACAGTGATAACAATGTTTCATATTTTATGATCAGCTCACTGCAAAATACATTAAATTTAAACTCATACTCAAAATTTATAACAAAGAATCCGAATTAGCTTTTAATAAAACATTTGGATTTTACATTTTCGTAATTATTTAGATCACTTAAATTAATAAAAGTTTGTTTAAATCACTTATATGACAGTTAGATTTAGACATTCAAAGTCCTACAAAAGCAATATCCACAGATAACAGCCTATGGACCCTGTGTATGAGCTTTTGAAAGAATTTGGACATTAAATATAGGTAAAATTTCTAGCAATTCATAATGACTCGCAATTTAAGAGTCCCTTCCTCAACTTTATAGATAGATACACAATGATAACAATGTTTCATATTTTATGATCAGCTCACTGCAAAATGCATTAAATTTAAACTCATACTCAAAATTTATAACAAAGAATCCGAATTAGCTTTTAATAAAACATTTGAATTTTACTTTTCCGTAATTATTTAGATCACTTAAATTAATAAAAGTTTGTTTAAATCACTTATATGACAGTTAGATTTAGACATTCAAAGTGCTACAAAAGCAATATCTACAGATAACAGCCTATGGACCCTGTGTATGAGCTTTTGAAAGAATTTGGACATAGGTAAAATTTCTAGCAATTCATAAAGACTCGCAATTTAAGAGTCCATTCCTCAACCTTATAGATAGATACACAGTGATAACAATGTTTCATATTTTATGATCAGCTCACTGCAAAATACATTAAATTTAAACTCATACTTAAAATTTATAACAAAGAATCCGAGTTAGCTTTTATAAAAACAAAATTTTAAAAGAACCATAAAAACTATTTTTTATTTATTAGTTTTATTATTTATTAATAAGTAAGTTATTTACGAATTTTTATAAAACTAATTTACCAAAACTAGTTTTTTGTGTCCTATCATAAATTTGTCCTTGCGAAGACAACGTGCGATAAACTTCGCTTGGAAAATTATATAAACAACGAGATATCCGTTAAAAAGTATATATCAACAAAGTAAAAAATGCGATAATTGTCTCTGTTTCGAGAACCCGGTTCGTAAAACGATAGTTAGGAAACAAAACTGTAACATAATCTACTTTCTTTTCGTGCGCTAATCTCTTAAACTAACTATGGAAACTTTTCAGAAAGATGGAACGAATATTAAATGCCACGGCACAATGTTCGATGTTCTGTAATCTCGTTAATGAAGGCATGAAAGGCAACCGTTTCTGAGAGTGTAGGAAGAAAACTTTAGTTTTAATCCACTATAAAAATCGACATCCGAAAATCCTAAAATTCATTACGGTAGTGACTAAAATAACTTCATTCTGACTGAACGAATTATACGAACGAATTAAGCATTTTATTAAAAAGGGCTGAAAACTCGATAAATTAAATTTCAATTTCTGTCTTTTAACTGAAACGGAATATTATAGTCAGTATTATAATACCTTCAGTTTATAGCAACTCTGTCATAGACGGATTACCATGCAACGGATCTAGTAAACTCGCGCTCAGGACCCCGAAATATTTAGGGGCTTCCCCGATCACTGATCCCTTATTATAATTTGCGTAAGATAATAATGCGTCATTCTGATTGAAATGACGGAGTGAATCGGCTAATTCAAAATGATTAATCGCAATAAACCTGACTAAACACAGAAGCCATTAATATTTTATACATTGCTGAATAGTAAATATTCAGGCAAATGCATTTTTTTTTACAACGTTTAAGCATTTTGAAAGCAATTTACGCACTTCATGTACAAACTAACAGAATGCTTTTCTGATAGTCGCAGAAAATAATCTCGGACACGTATATGAAAAATTTTTAAAGAGTGCAATTTGTTTATGAGTAGAATTTAAAACGCGCTTTTCACTCCCAGAAAAATACGTCCGATTTTAAAGCAAAATATATTTTTATTTTTTTAATAGTGACTTGATTCTGCTTGATTTTCAAATTCAGGTATTGCGTAACTCGTGTGTAGTAAAGTATAATAATATAAACAATTCAACACAAACAAAAAAAAATTATAAAGCGGGCATAGACTGCCAAACTAGTTAACTGAAAACCTACCCTAGCATTGAAAACTTTTAACTTTTCAATAAAAGACTGCGCAGTTGCAGCAAGTCCTCATATTGAAAATGGAGAAATATAACTAAAAATAAATATTCCAACAGAGCTAGAAGATTATAGGAAGAATGTAGACAAAAAATAAACAGAAATCCAGCTCGGAGCTCTACGCACCATAAGGCAAGATTCTGTAGTAGTGCCGGAACTAAACCAGAAATCGAGGTAACCAACTGGTCTCGTCATCGGAGAACCTAACCAAATCAGTTACCTCAAGGGGAACTTTCTGAATAGGATGCAGGTTTAACCAAAAGACATCCCAAGGCCCCTAATCTAGCTCTGTTGGAATTTTATTTTTAGTTATTATCATGTTTTTATTAATTCGCTTTCTTGTTTGTGTGCGTGTTTGTCCAGTACAAATCTTGCAATCGATTTTTAACTAACTTCCCGACTAGCTAGACATTTGAAACTTTTAGAATAGCTCAGGACACGATGACAATGCATTATTTTAATACTTTTAGTCATCTTTAAGCAGTATTGAATACATTTTCAGTTAATTTTGTTTTGCAGACTGGTATAACCATCTATCGGCCGGGACGGGAACGAAAAGTTAAACGCAAGTTAAATTCCAATTAACTTCATTTTCTTTCAAGTTTATGGGATAATTCAACAAAATATTTTTAAAAAGTATTTATTGATACATAGAATTGTCAAGTTTATATGATTCAACAGAAAATCTAAAAACATGGTATATAAAAAGTTCTTTTTATCTTGTAATTATATTCATGTGTAGTAATGTTGTCAGGACATGCGAATTTTGGAACAAGTGAAAATGACATCAGTATACAATAGACTTTTTACCAATAAACGTTTTTGCCTAATACGAATATACATCTCCGTGACGTCATTTTCATTCCCCTGCCGTCGTCATGAATATTCTTGTGACATTTGTATACCTGCAAAACATAAATTTCTTGTTGACATTATTCTGGAGTATTTGAAATGTTCGCATACACCTTCAACGAGAACATGAAAGTAGTGTCTAAGGTCAGAACACTTTGACCTGGCAGAAACACATCTGTCATTCATCATGCTTTCTAAGACGTGATCACTTTTTAATATCAACTCACCTCACATAGAAATGTATTAAAAAGCAAGTTATCCGAACACTTATTTGCAAAAAAAAAAATAAACTCAAAATTTTAAAACTCACCTTTTGAATCGCAGACTATAGATGCAGTGTGGACTTTTCGAGGTACCACATGGAAATGAAATCTTCCAAAGCAAACACCTGAAACCGAATGTTTTAAGATAACTCAGACGTCATAAAATCGTTTTCTTTTTGATAACAAAAAATGCGGCATTGATAATAATATAAATATCCATGTTAAAATATCCGTGATGAAGCGAAATTTAAATATCCTTGCTCCCTGCACAACTTTATTTTTATCTGTGATAGAAACGAGCATTTTTTTTAATATTAGAGAAGGAAAAATCATTTTTAACAAGCTACATAAAGAAAGTTCAATATTCGAGAACACTAGATCGTGAGGGAATGCAATTTACACTAAAAATATTGAAGCAACAGCTACAAAGCATTTCCAGACGTACATCAATTATTTTTGATTGCCACTGAAGTGCATAAGAAAAACCCGAAATTTGTTTTCTAAAATCCCTAAAAACTGCAAGGAAGCGCATAAATGTTTAATTAACTCCAGCGTCACGCGTTCTTATTCGAGTGTGATTTTTGGGGAAGCTTTATTGCATTCCATAAACCTCCTCAACATAAAACAAAGCACTCCATATTTGAAACGGAGTATTAAAGACAACGGAGAAATTTAGAAGATGCAATGAGATTATTCCTATTTTCCATACCTCGGCACGCAGGGGTGACGATGGAAACAAGAAATCCAATTTTCTCCAGCACTCTATCCCCGGGCTAATCTCTTAAATGTGCAACAAAGAATTCCAAAAAGTGAAATGAATTTTAAATGTCACTTTGCCACGCCGAATTTTTCCGTAATCCCTAAAATAAAGAAGTGAGATCTAACACTCCCTACGGGAAACACGGATTTAAAATTCGCAACAAAAAAAAAAAATTTGTGCCGTCATAAGAATTTTAGAAGGCCGGGTTTTAAATTGGGAAGGTTTTTGGATAAGAAATAGCCATTTGTATGTGAATGTCTTAAAATTTAAAATTTTCTTCCTCGTTGCGTGGTTATTTTTATACTCAATAAGGTAATTTATAATTTCTGGACATAATTAAAACAACGGGAGAAATGTTGACAATAATGAACACCTCATTTTAAAACTGGTAAAGTGTAGTGGCGACGCTTAAGACTGCTAGGTAATGGCCATAACTGGATTCGACCAGTTCAATGTAAACCTATCAAGAAAAGTTTTCGTCCACCAAAAGGAAAGGACAAGCGTTTAAGGGGCAAGGGACTTTCAACCTCATTATTTTTAATTTTCAATTTTTAACTCTATATACCAAATGAGAATAATTAATATTCTTTTTTATTACATTGAAGACTATCAGAATTGCTAAATAAGTATTTTGTGACCAAATAAGGTCTTTTTATAAAAGATTTTTTGCTTTATGCTAACATTTTTCAAAATGCTCCCACCGCATTCCATGTCATTTAAAAACCTCATTTTTTTTATGAATTTACTATATCTATATATAAACATAACTGTTCATTGAAATTTATTTGTATGAATTAAAACCCGTAAAAAAAAAAATAATTAAATATGCCTTTTAATTTTTAAGTTTTCGCATGCTTTTACATCATTTCATGGACTATAAATTTAGCAAATGTTTGTCGTTTCGAAGAATTATGCTACGTTTTGTGACAAACACTTCAATTGACTGTCCTTAGAAATTTGGAAGAAATCAGAAGAAATTTAACACGCATGGAACATTTCGAAACAATCCATCACAATGCCCTTTAAATGCCCTTTAAATGCCACGCCCACTTTTTAAAAATGTAAATAAAACGCTTAAAAATCATTTGATTGAGAAAATTTCACTTTGTGATCAAAGCTTACACCCACCTAGATTTTTTGGGGACAAAAAAAAAATTGGTGAATTCGGTCGAATTTTGCTATTTCGAAAGTCCCTTGTCCCTTTAAAAAAGAAATTACCGTTGAACCCGGTTATAGCGAACCCGGTATATATCGAACTCACGGATATCGAACGAAAATTTTGGTCCCGCCGTTTTCCTGTTGTATTTAATGCTAATTTATCCTTTCATAGCGAACCTCCGAAATCTTAAGAATCGGCTATAACGAACCATTTTTTCAATAGACTACTGATTTTTTTTAAAATTTTTAAACTTTTTAAGAATGTTGAAGATACAATGAATGTTGAAGAAGATGATGATGAAGGTTTACCTATCGCGATGTGGATAGGAAAGCACAAAATTTCATCATTCTCAGATTGTGACATGGAATTGTGATGATGAAGTCATTACATGTGAAAATCCGACTTATGAAGATATTGCGGAAGAAATTAGAATGAATCATTCTGAAATCGAAGATTCTGCATCTGATGCTGATGAAGAGGAGCACATGAATGATGAAATCTCCACCATCTCAGATGCTACAGAATCGATGCGTGTCATTAATAAGCGTTTGTTCACACAAAGAGTGGAAGAAAGAGTGATGCAGTCATTTGATGTATTGGACAAATGAAATTCATAAAATGTTTTTGAAATCGGCATCATGACAGCAGAAGATTACCGATTATTTCTGTATCAAAACAGTGAGCAACAATTAAAAGGTAAAATTAATTTATTTCCACTTGTCTTCATTTTTAGTTAACTTAATTAGTATTGTGTCAGTTTAATGTAATCGATTTTAGTCAATTTAATGTATTAGTGATAATTTTTAACAGATTTTTAACATTTTTTTTAATACGTCATTAATGAATAACCATAGCAACTAATGAGTTATACATTTTGTGAACTCTAACATTTTTCTTAACGGTTCGGATATAGCGAACAAAACCTTTGGTCCCTTGAAGTTCGTTAGAAAGGAGTTCGAATGTAACTCCCTTTATCTACAAATAATCAGTTGCGTTCTTTTTGAAGAATGAAATATACACTCGAGTAAAAAAAAAATCTATTACGACGAACAATTTTACAAAAAAATCTTTTTCATCCAAATCATTGGAAAAATACTCTCCATACACTGTAAATATAACATGTTTCAGATCTAGAGACCTGTCTCAGGGTGTCATGTTTCTGTGTAGCAAAATTTACCTGTTATGGGTATCTTAAACATGCTTTCGTACCATTATTGTGCTTCCATTTTTGTAATGTACCTAGAATAGCATTTCATATTTACAGCGTAGGTTAATATTGAGCTGAGCAAATCCAATATGGCTACCACCCGGCAGACTTAGATGCCGCATCTTCACAGGCAGAGTAAGGTGAATATACCATCGACTCTCCACCTTCAATATACATATTACAGAACGTCCTTAAATTATAACCTGAAGGGTAAAACTAGCTCATATTTATATGGCTGGAGCTAGACTCAGTCTGAAAGGAGTAAAATTAAATTTGGAAACAGTCGGGTCAAGTCGTTTATTACAGCGACAAATACATCCGTTCATTCAAGAAGAACGCCTCGGAATAATATCACCTTTCAACATTAAACGCGAGAGGAATATGTGACTATTATTCGTACGGTCAGAAGATTTAGGATCTCGCGATGCTAACCCACTCCTGAATTAGGAAATATGCACGTGTAGAAATGCAAAGGCATGCGATTCATGGGAAGTTCTGTGTTTAAGGGTTTTAAAGCGATAAATTAATATTACTAGGGATTGGATTTAGGAAAGGAAGTTTAAATGCTAAAATGGAGCGCATAATATTTAAAATATTACATTATATATATATATATATATATATATATACAGTGGACGCTCGTTAATTCGAACTCAAAGGTTCTCAGAAAAAAGTTCGATTTATCCGAAGTTCGAATTATCTGATGTTAAGAGAAAATATATAACTTTAAATGTGTATCACTGAAGAAGAAAATCTCCTAGTATGTATAACCCCAGAAAATATATTATACTATGTTATCTAAAGTTAAACATATTAAAAAGCAATACAGACTTACCTTAATCATAAAATGAAGCAGAAGATATGCAGTATAAAGTAAATATTTATTAAAAAAATGAATTACACTTTGGGGAAAAACTGTAAAATGGATGTTTGGTTCTGTTTATGATGCCTACATTGTTCAGCCAGCTTTTCGATTTGAAGTAAACATTTCAATTCATTTTCAGAGGAAGGTTACTTCTGAATAAATGCTTTCAGAGTTTTAATAGAGTCCATTATGGCCGCATTAAAAATATCTTTCGGCAGGTAAGTAGAGAAAAGCCCTGGCAGTTTCCTACCGAAATTAGTGCATACGTCTTCGTTTACATCAGAGCTTTGGCCACATACAGTTTGATAAGAAATATTGTGCCTTGACTTAAATCGAGAAAGCCATCCATCACTGCATTTAAAATCTTCAATACCCATTCGACTTGCCAATTCATCAGCCTTCGTCAGCACTAGGGGTCCATTTGTCGGAAAATTTCGAGATCTAACATCCTGGAACCATAGCAGTAGAGCTATTTCTAGAACTTCTTGGGACGCATTTCCCATGCGTTTCCTTCCTCTAGCAAATTTCGATTTTTCCCATGAATCTAAAATTGACTCCTTGTTTTTCAAATTAGTTGACAAGGCATGTTTTTAAATTCCATAGTCAGCTGCTAACTTTGTTTTACATTCGCCATTCTCTACTTTCTTTAAAATTTCTACCTTTGTCTCCAAAGTTAGGGTTTTGTACTTTCCACGTGTAGACATCCTGAATTTTTACACGTTCACACCACACAATGAGGAAGAAAAACTAGACCACATTAATTTGTCTGCACTGCAGTTATAACTGACGCAGCTCCCTAGAATCTGTAGTAAAGGCTAGTTTTTCTGAAATTCTAAGAAAATCGATCCAAATAAAGGAAAATTGCTTTTTCCGTTTAGCACTAATAAGAAGGACAATAGCTACTAACGTTTAGCTGACATGCAATAGTCTAGGAATACAGGCATGTGTCTCTTTACACTGAAAAGAAATTTTGACACACAAAATAATAAATACAGTGTGTATTTTCTCCATTAAACGAGGAAAAATATTTTTTTTGTCAAATTTTTAGTTCGAATTAACCGAAGTGATAAAAATTTAGTTCGAATTAATGAGATATTTTTAACATTAACCCCAATACAAGTTTTTTGCGGCCTTTGGATTAGTTCGAATTAACCGAAAGTTCGAATTAACCGAGTTCGAATTAACGAGCGTCCACTGTATATATATATATATATATATATATATATATATATATATATATATATATATATATATATATATATATATATATATATATATATATATACCATATTTAACACGCATTGAGCAATGTAGAGAATGTTCTAAGAATTTTTTCTTTAAAACTACCTATAATTAAGATATTTCTTTTTCTATCAGTGTTAAAATCAGTTCTTTTCATTGGATAGGTGGTAACTCGGGAAATGATTTGTGTTGCCAGCTATATACTTAAGGTGACTGCCTACGTTGAAAATGTCATTTTTTGACTATTATGGTCAATTTTATTTTTTGCAAGAATTGTGCAATTCAATCTTTTCTATTTTCAAAACCGTTTGATTTTCATTCTACATCAATTAGAAGCAGAGTTATAGCAATTTTAAAAAACATCGTCTGTTACAAAATTAAAGTGACAAACGACTTTAAATGCATTTTTCTCAGAATTATGTTTTCTAGCAAAAATCTCTACCATTATCATGATCTCTCTCATAATAATGCATATAATTTGATAAAATTTTCAGGAAATGTATTAAATGCTATTGTTAATGAAATGACGCACAATAATTGATGTATAATAAATAGTTTTTCATTTGGGGTTGTTTTTATAAGGAAAGGAATGGTGAATCATGTAAAATTTTCATACTGGAACATAAAATTGTCTGTATTATTTTTGCATTTTAAAATTTGTCTTAGATTTTAGGTCATTTTGAAGTGAACTGTTATATGTATCATGTGTGAGAAGGAAATTAAAATAGTAACATTAGAATTTTCTGCAGAGTGATAGGTGTTTTAGCTAAATTTCAATAAAAATTACTTCAAAATTGAACAATTTATAAAAAAGTATGCTATTTACAGATAAGTTTTTGTTCATTTTTTAAGTGCTATTTTGCCATAAAAGACCAAAAAATCCTTAAAAAATTGATTTTTTTTAAAAATTGTCTTCAAACGTAGGCAGTCACCTTAAACCCTTTCTGAGTGTGAGGAGGAAAATTGTACACACAGGTACGCTAACAATACGTGATGCAGCCCAAGTACCGTATTTAGAATGCTGTAAAGAAATCCCTATTAAAAAAACAGTTATAAATTTTACAAGGCAGCGCAGTATGTTTTAAAATTTTAAATAAAGCCATATTCTGAAGCTTCGAATGAATATTCTAATTTAATAACAGATACATGACATGCTTCGGATTTATCAATCTTATGAAATTGGAAGTTCAGCTATATTTTAAATATCTGTAAAATAGAGTATAATGATATCAAATTCGATATATTATATATATATATATATATATATATATATATATATATATAGATATATACACACATATATATATATACATATATATATACATATATATATATAGATATAGATAGATAGATAGATAATATACTTCTTTTATATATATATATATATGTAATGGCACTGGCGTGGGCCGACGAAATGAAAAGCTGAGTGGCATATCTAGTTGAGGTTAACATCGATGACTTGTCGCACGGCCGTGCATCACAAATGTTTTAATTCATTCCCGCATTCATCTCCACCCTCGGACACGCAAAACACCACAACGTCGATTTATTTACATCTTTTAATTTTAAGATACACAGAAATACAACATCTCGGGGCAACTTACAAATGAAAAAAGCCTACATTAACGTGATACCAAACCTTATATAAACTTCACCCCATCACGTGATTAAAGGGTGTGTCTTAATGGTTGATTGGTTTAAAGTTGTTTTTGATGTGCAGAACTGATTTAAACTCGTACAGACGCCGCGCCGAGTCCTTTTAGTTAAAAAAGACAGCCATCTTGAATGATTTTGCCTAAGGCTGTAATAATGGAATTTAAAGCGAATGCCCAAAGGGAATTAAATGTTTTAAGGAATTAAAAAAGGGTTTGTAATTTGGAATAGTAAAGTGAGGAATTAATAGTTTTTAAATGTTAAGAGTGTTGAATTAAGAAATTACTAGTTTTTAATTTTATATATATATACAGTGGCACCCAAAAGTGTTCGTACACTTACGATTTTCAATGAAATAGGGGTCTATCCATTGATTAAAATGAATATTTCAGAATGGATATTTAATAATAAGATCTATAATCTATTCTTAACAAAACTACATGAAATATTTTGAAAACATAGTAAAACTTTATTTTTAAGAAACCAATAATCCAAAAGTAACAAAAACTTTATCTCATAAAAGTCATCGTACACTTGTAAAAAATCTCTACATATTAGTAAATATTCTAATTTTTCGTTAAATTAATATTTAGTAGGATATCCTTTAGCATCCACAACAGCTTTTAAAAGTCTGGGAATACATTGCTTTAGTTCTTTTGTAATTTTTGCATCAGTGTTCATCCATTCTTCCATCATAATTGTTTTTAGTTCGCTTTTCGTGTGAATGTCGTGTGTTCGTACTCGAACCTCCAGTTCTCTCCAAATATGTTCTATTGGGTTTAAATCTGGCGATTGAGGTGGTGTTTTCAAAACTTGGACAAGTATAGAGACACCAGATGCGAACATTGAGAGCCGTGTGCTTCGGATCGTTATCTTGATAAAAAAAACAAAGATGTTTCCAATGCCCAAATTCTGACCTGATAATTTTAAATTGTCGCTTAAAATATTTATAAAAACAGCATGAATCATTATGCCATCAATTAATACCAAATTTCCTAGTCCTGATGCTGGCATGCACCCCCACACAAGGACACCTCCACCGCCATGCTTAACTGTTCCTACTAAGTTCTTGGGATTAAGTTATTCATTTTTTTTTTCTCCATACAATTATACACCTATCAGCACCAAAAAATGAAATATATGAATTGATCCGAAAATATTTCAGTGTACGATGACTTTTGTGAGATAAAGTTTTTGTTACTTTTTGATTACTGGTTTCTTAAAAATAAAGTTTTACTATGTTTTCAAAATATTTCATGTAGTTTTGTTAAGAATAAATTATAGATCTTATTATTAAATACCCATTCTGAAATATTTATTTTAATTAATGGATAGACCCCTATTTCATTGAAATTCGTAAGTGTACGAACACTTTTGGGAGACAATGTATATAGATACAGTGGAATCTCGATCTATCGTTTTTTAAGGAACCGATTGAAATGAACGATAAATGCGGGAAAACGATAGATGCGGAAACATAACAAAGCAATATGATCGTTGGGACTGGATAAAAGGAACGACACATACGGAAAAACGATGGATCCGAAAACGATCGATCGAGATTCCACTGTATATAGATATATACAGTGGCTCCCAAAAGTGTACGTACACTTACGAATTTTAATGGAATAGGGGACTATCCATTAATTAAAATGTAAATTTCAAAATGGGTATTTAATAATAAGATCTATAATCTATTCTTAACAAAACTACATGAAATATTTTGAAAACAGTAAAACTTTATTTTTAAGAAACGAGTAATCAAAAAGTAACACTAACTTTATCTCACAAAAGTCATCGTACACTGAAATATTTTCGGATAAATTCATAATTAAAATTATCATCTGGCACTATATTTTTATTTTTCAACTGTGGTGACATTTAAAATATCGTTTGGATTTATTTTTTGCTTGCCTACTCCGTAATATTCTATTTATTATTTAAAAATGGCTCGTAATCGTAAAGAAACAACAAACAGCATTCGAAAATTGATTATTTTTCATCACAGTAGTGTTAAATCAGTTCGCAATATTACTAAATTACTTAATATATCCCATTCTACTGTGCAGTATGTGATAAAACGCTTTAAAGAAGAAAATTGGATCGAAACAAGGTAAGAAAAGGCCGTCCGGCAAAGTTAACAAAACGTGATCATACGAGATTTATAATTAGAAAATTTGTGAAAAATTCACGTTTGAGTGCTGTAAAATTTTCTGCAGAATTCAATGAAACATTTTCTACTTCAATTTCGCCTGAAATTTTTTGACGAGTTCTCAGAACAGCTGGATTGTATGGGCGTTCTGCCCATTAAAATTTTTTTGTGAGTGAGAAAAACAGAAAGTTTAGGCTTCCCTTCACACTATCAATGATAAATAAGCCCCAAACCTATTGGAATAATGTCTTATTTGCCGATGAACATTTTTGGTGCTGATGGGCGTATAATTGTATGGAGAAAGAAAAAATGAGGAACTTAATCCCAAGAACTTAGTAGGAACAGTTAAGCATGCCGGTGGAGGTATCCTTGTGTGGGGGGACATGTCAGCATCAGGACTAGGAAATTTGGTATTTATTGATGGCATAATGAATCATGCTGTTTATATAAATATTTTAAGAGACAATATAAAATTATCAGCTCAAAATTTGGGTATTGGAAACAACTTTGTTTTTTATCAAGATAATGATTCTAAGCACACGGCTCTCAACGTTCGCATCTGGTGTCTCTAGAATTGTCCAGAAGTTTTGAAAACACCACCTCAATCGCCAGATTTAAACACAAAAGAACATATTTGGAGAGAACTGGAGGTTCCAGTACGAACACACGACATTCACACGAAAAGCGAACTAAAAACAATTATGATGGAAGAATGGAAGAACATTGATGCAAAAATTACAAAAGAACTAAAGCAATCTATTCCCAGACGTTTAAAAGCTGTTGTGGATGCTAAAGGATATCCTACTAAATATTAATTTAACGAAAAATTAGAATATTTACTAATATGTAGAGATTTTTTACAAGTGTACGATGACTTTTATGAGATAAAGTTTTTGTTACTTTTGGATTATTGGTTTCTTAAAAATAAAGTTTTACTATGTTTTCAAAATATTTCATGTAGTTTTGTTAAGAATAGATTATAGATCTTATTATTAAATACCCATTCTGAAATATTCATTTTAATCAATGGATAGTCCTCTATTTCATTGAATATCGTAAGTGTACGAACACTTTTGGGAGCCACTGTAGATAGATAGACATATATAGATATATATAGATATATAGATATATAGATATATAGATAGATACATACATATATATATATATATATATATATATATATATATATATATATATATATATATATATATATATATATATACAGAGGCTGTTCACACATTTTTTAGACGGTGTATAGTGTATTCACAAAACTAAATTACATAAAATTCTTCTGTTTTAAATGCTCTATTTGACATCCCTTATTCTGAACTATCTGTCGACACCGCAATTTCCAAGATAATAATGCTTTTTGAAGTGTCAGAAGAGGTATTGTAACCCATTCCTCCTGAACAGCTTTCCAGAGTCCTGTAAGGGTTTTGGGACGACCTTTGGATAATGCAGATTTTAAAAGTCCGAAAGCACAAAAATCCAAAGGTGATACATCGGGAGATTTAGTAGGGATATCAGTGAAGGGTATGGCCTTGATACCAGTTTTTTGTTCCATTTCTGTTAGGAAATTTACAGTGGATTTTGATGTGTGACTGCTAGCTTTGTCCTGATGGAGTCTCACAGATTGATGGCACTGTGGGTAAAGCGATGGTATTTCATTCAGAAAAATTGGCGATAAAATATGTTCCTGATAGTATTATGGAGTAAATCTTGACATTTTTTTCCACTCTCTTTATTTTTAACTTGCCATTATAAGAAAAACCAGCAACAATCATGAATCCCTTAGAAAAACTTTCTTTCGATTCTTTGAACCATGTACTTAAATTTTTTTCTCCCCTTTTATGATAATAAATGGCTCTTTTTTTGTTGCAATCATTTAAATACACCCATGATTCATCTATTGTGACAATTGTTTTCCATTTTTCTTTGGATAAGTGTTTCTCATATAGAATTCTGCAGCGTGTCCTGCGTTCAGCGATATGATTTGGAAGAAGACGATGCACATTGCGTTTTTTCGCTTTCTTAAGATTTAAATCAACGTTTATCATTTTATTTACAGTGGACACAGAGCATTTTAATGATTTTGCAACTGCCCTTTGACTAGGGGGATTTTCTTTTAACATTAAACAACGTACCTTTGCAATAGTCGAAGATGTCCGTTTTTTCCTTGGATACTTGTTTGGAATTTTTGTCCCACTTGAGGCTCCAATTCGACGTTTTTTTTCCTTTCTTGTTGACGATATTACCTATCGACGCTTTAGATATCACAAAACCATGACTTTCACATCGTTTTTGGATAACGGAGTATGCATATTTCTCTTCGGAAAGAGCATAAATGTAGCCTTCGAACCACTGCTTTGTTAAAAACGCCATTTTGAATAAAAACAAAACTTTCAAGCCGCAGACGATAATTTTGACTTTTAAAAACATAGTACAATTGCAATTATTTCTTTTGCAGCAAACGATTTTTAATTACCGCTTACCAAAATCGTCTAAAAAATGTGCGAACAGCCTCTGTATATATAGATACATAGATAGATAATATACTTCCTTTATTTATATATATATATATATATATATATATAATATATGTATATATATATATACTTTATATATAAGTATATATATAGATATACTAAAGTTATATACTGACATATATAAAGTCATATAATGTCATCTGATAATATGGCTAAATAGACTGTTGGGATTATAACTTTAACAGTATAGCTTAAAATAAAATATAAATGTTTATCAACATTTCTTTAGAATTTGTCATAAAACAGTTTATACACAGTGGCTCTCTAATATGCTGCGACACCTTATATTCTTCTTTAAAGAGCAGTTTTATATATAGGTTGGATTATAACATTGTATTATATATGTTATATATTTTTCCAATAATATATTTTTTCTATTTCTTACAAAAAATACGCATGACATTATTCAAAAGAAAGAGTGAACAATTTCTTTAAAAAAATAAAAAGTAATCAGCAATGAAAAGAAAAAAGTATTGGGAAAATGATATATAACTGCTGTAAACACAGAAAATATTTAACTTTCAAAGCGTTTAATACCGGGTAAGGTCATCCTCGTCCTTTTTTAACGATGTCTATTAAAGTTTCAAATGGTTTTGCATTGAGAAACTGACAGTTGAAATCTTTCATTGGATTCTGCAGAAAGTTTTACAGCACTCAGCGCTGGATTTCTTGAAACGATTTTAAGTATAAAATAGTGGTTCCATAGAATAGGCTTCAGTGGAAGGCCACTTCTTTCCTTGATTGCAACTCAATTGTCTTCTAAGAACTGCTGTATAATATTGAAAACAGTTAAAATCGGCCAATTCAATGTTTTTTGCAGTATCTCTGACAAATTTAGTATTTTTGGAATTTAAAAAATAGCTAATTTTCTAAATTGTCTGACGTTTCTTTACAAAACGGTACCACGATTTCTCGGAACACACTAAATTATAATTTATTTGCAGGATGAAGTTTCAAGCATAAAGTCAAACGATTTTTAAATTATTGCCACAACGACAAAAACAAAAACACAGCGAACGATATTTTTAATCTTTTTTTAGCACATAGGACCTGCTCACATAGAATCCCTCAGCGTCAGTGTTAACTTGCATTCACATATTTCAAACCAATCACAGATCAGTTTTGTGGCTAATCGTTTGGAGGCTTGTAATTGGTCAAATATATTTCAACTCGGGTAAAGTTGACGATTAAGGATTCTTTGTGAACAGGAACTTGGTTTAACCGGGAAGCATAAGATGTCTTGAAACATATGCCATTTTTTGCCTTTATTTCTTGAAAATTGCTCAGTTATTATGATAGCCATCATTAATAGGTTTTGTAAGGAAAATAATTAAGATACATTAGTAACGAGCTGAAAACCCGTACTTCGCTTCGGAGTACATTCAAATTAAATACAACGGTTAATTTATGCAATTAATGCCAAAAAAAACAAAAAAAAATATATTTATAAAAAAATTGTAACGGATATTTTTATAGACCAAAATAATGTAGAAGAAAATATTGAAATTAAATCTAATAGAACATACTAAATAATATAGTACAGTTTGAGGAGCATTTCTTTTAGCGTATTTTAATTTTTTTTTCATTATGTCCAATAATCTGCCGCATTAGAAAGAAAAAAAAAATTTTGTCAATATATTTCGCTGTTAAGCACATTACGATAAATTAATTTAAAGAATCACAAAAAGAAAAGAAACAACGTGATCAGCATTTAATAAATTAAATTCTAAAAATTAATCTTTCAAAATTCACCAAAATTCAGAAAATGGAAGTAAAGATTCGACAAAAATATCATTTTAAAGGAATTTTTATGATCTTTCTAGTGATATAAATTTTATAACCCTCCAATTATTATTTTAAATGCAAACTTTAAAGAATGTTTCAAAATCAGCTTAAAAATTTAATTTTAAAAAATTCAAGAAGAATTTTTCAAAAATCTGTCTTTGTGCACCCCTACGCTATAAGAAGAATCGCCATGCAAAATTTCAGTCTTTTAGGTCCAGCGGTTTGTCTGTCAGTCAGTCAGTCAGTCAGTTACGGAATTGTTTAACATATAGAGATAGAACAAAGAACATCCTGATATAACCTGTGCCTACTACTGGTTCTATAGCAGTCTCTAAAGTGTCACTTTGGGGAGTCACTGTATATGTTATAACTTACTTATTTACATATTTTGTAATGTTACTGTATACGTACAGTGATAAAATCATCTGCCCTTATTAGCCGCAACGTATCGTATTCGCTCGATGATCAGATACTGTAAATGTCATCGATTCACCCAGATATACTTTGTTATAATAATTTTATGAATACCGTAATTTAGGTTGTGTGCACGACAAATTTCGCAATATAATCAGCGCAACAATTTAAGATACAGATGTCTATTGACGGTTCTTTTGTAGTAGATATAAAATAATCGATATATCGTCTTACATATTAAATAAATATTACTAAGTATATTAACCTTTTGCTTACGTGGCCCATTTTTCCGTCTCCCTCTTTAGAACGAAAAATTTCATATCCCCTTTGTAAAATCGAGTATTAAGGGGTTATATATATATATATATATATATATATAGATAGATAGATAGATATAGATATGTAATGAATTATCATGGGAGGGGCTAACCGTAAGAAACTTTAAAAGGGGGTTTGCTAGAAAAATTGGAAATTATCAATTAAATTCTACTAATTTACGAAGTATCAGAAAATAAGCATTGCGGGAAAAATAGATTATACGGTTGGAGTTGATTGACAGCTTCACTCCGCCCCAGCCTCAATTTCGGTGTATATGTAATAGCTCTTGTGAGCCTGCGCCATATTTCTAGACGCTGAGGTCTAGACACAAAGGGTTGAAATCTTCAGAGACAATGGGAAAATTGACTAGGAAAGACGTGTCGCTTGGCGAACACGCGTTTTGGACAGGGAAGGGACTAAATTAATTTTGTTAACGGAGCTGAGTTTTAGAATGTGATTTAATAAATATATTCCGAGATCTTTGCTTTGATGTTTGTTGCCACTCGCCACATCTGACTGCTGATAGAAGAAGATGGAGAATTTCAGAAGTCGATTCATGTTTTATGTGATACTTAATCAACAAGTTCGGACTACATTGGTTTAATATGGGTGTGAAGAACAAGTCCGACACCGACACCGACACATACACACACACACACGCACACACACACACACACACACATATATATATATATATATATATATATATATATATATATATATATATATATATATATATATATATATATATATATATATATATATATATATATATATTCATTCTTGGACCCGTATTTTTGTAATACATGCTATCCCACCCCGTCAGGAAAAGGTTAGGTGATATTTTGGAATGAATAATTATTGTCTATATCTGTGATGCAACCCGTGGAAAAGTACCTCAAGACAGGCACAGACATTTCCCAGGAGAGCGAAAATAACCTTGTTGAAGGCGAAATTATGAATTTTCAGGTTTGAACATCAGCTGATGCTAGTAACATTTCGCAATATTTATTCAAAAGATTAGTCTTCATGGATAAGTAGCGTGCTGTTGTAGCGTTGATACTGTTAAAATATAATACTCAAGATGTAACCATAGATGAAACAAGGATTATTTAAACACAATTTTTAAATCGCTGCATCTTCTTCCGTTTCAAACCCATCGAATTGATTCATTTTTAAAAACTCCCCCAAATCTGTTCAATAAAGAGGCACTCAAAATCTAAAAATCCATTTTCCGGATTAGACCGTTCCTGCGCTGCATCACATACATTACCTTAGAATGCCATCTATCAGAATAATGTAGTATTAAAAATAAACGTTTTATGTTAGTGTTTTGTTAAAAAAAAAAGCCGTATTACCTCTTGACGCTGCTGTGACGACTTACGAAACTAGAAGTTGCATGCAACCTCGTACAAATTAACGAACGATCATTTAACCTACCATTAACGAAAAAATTTTAATTGACGCATGAAGCTATATCCCTCAACTCCGATATAAAATTAGTTTTTATGCAAGCTTTGAATCACGGTACTACAAGCTCATTTTTTAACGTAGGATTACGTTCCTCCATAATGGTCCTCCGGAAAGAATAATTTCAGACGCTAAATGAGTCCGTCATCACAAGTTATAATTTTTGCAGCGCGCCAGACCCAGTCTGTATTGCTTGTGTAAGCAGTAAACAGTTAAACAGAAAAGTATCAAAATGCGTCAAAATTTTGACACACACACACACACACATATATATACATATATATATATATATATATATATATATATATATATATATATATATATATATATATATATATATATATATATATATATATATACATATACAAAAGATATAAGCAAAGATAAGTAATCCTACATTAACACATTTAAGTCTGGCGTTCCGAAAACGCAACATTAATTTCTGTATTTTTTAAAGGTATGTTCTAGATTTTGTACGTCTGAAGTAACATTTTTACTTTATTCTCTATACTTTACTTATTCATAATAATTTTTTTTGTTACCACATTTACCCATTTTTAACACTTGCGAAAAATTGTTTTTTTTCTGGTGTTTTGAAAGGGGAAATAAAGACTACTTCCAACTAATAACTGTAGATGGAAGCACATGTTAAATTTCCGATTTGATGCTTGTTCCGAGATTACAAGAGACTAAAGAACAAAATGGGTTCAACAGGTAAGGCATAATTTTTGTTTTTATGTTTCAGAATTCATATTTTCAAAAATGTTGCAAAAACGCAACATCAGTCCAATAAGTATTATTTAAAATTTTGATATGCTGCATAGTTTTCTATGCAGTAAATTGGTATTGTTTTCATTTCAGATAAGTTTGTCTCTAGAAAAGAGTGATTTTTGACGTTGGAAGAGGCATTGGAGTATTTTCATGAGCTAGATGATGGTGATATTTCGGAATCGTCATCAACAGAATATAATGATGAACCACAATTCGTCATAATCCCTCCAGATCCGGATGAAGAAGCTATTGATGATGATAGTTTATGTGAAAACGTCTAATCACCGAAAGACATTGCAGGTGAAACTGACATTTTCTTTAAAAAATGTAAAAGTAAGCAATATAGTAAGAAAAAGGAGCATATCGTATGGAAAAATGCTCTCCTACATTCAGCAGGAAAACTTTTGACTTACATTGTGTCGTATTTAAAAAAAATGAATACATTTACTGATGATCTGTTAAAACATATTGTCGACGAGTCTACAATTTTATTGACGTTGTAAAGTCTAATGCATGGAGTCTCTACATGGTTGTAATGAATTCTAAAATAAGTTTTAGTAGAGTTCTTTGATGAAAACGCCGGAAAAAATGAAGATTCTGTTTTGCCTGAAACTTCACATATTGGATGATCACCGTCAATTTAAAATCCAATCCTCAACGAAACTCGGAAAGATCGTATGGGTCATATTATTACCATAAATAGTGAAAGCAAACGAAAAAGATGTGAACACTGCAAAAGTCAAGCAATAACTGTATGTAATAAGTGTAATGTACCTCTTCAAGCAAAATGTTTGAAAGACTTTCAAATTTTTAAATATTTTTGTTTATACCGTTATGGACTGATGTTGCGAAAACGCAAAATTTTGTAACTCTCGTAAAAATAAATTTAATTTTATGGAAACAACTTAACTGTGTAATTAATGTTCTAAGAAGTGATAAAAACTGTTTGGGATATCTATATATATAAAAGAGCTTGTCTGTTTGTTTGTTCGCTATAGAATCATAGACTGTTTCACCCACCGGGACCAAATTCGGCACAATTAATGTTTAGGACCCTAGAAACTTAAAGCAGTAAAAACGAAATTTGCGGCTCAATTAATATATTAAAAATTAATTTTTTGATGATTTTTGTGCCCTTAAGCGCACCTCTTAAATGTGGATAGAGCCCCTTCACCACAACCAGTCAAATTCGATACGCGGGGGGAAAAGAGGTTTGTTCTGAGGGGTGGTTTGAGAGTTGGTCTGGGGGTGACCGGGGGAGGGGAGGGCGAAGTTTTTATTTTATTTTCCTTACGCTTAGGGGAGTCGTGGGTCTTTAAAAAGTTGAGAACCGCCGCTTTAGACAATTTTAGACAATAGCGTTCAAACTAATAGAACTTAATAAAATTTGAAAAAAGAAAAATTAAGTTTGTCCCATGGCCAGTTTTTGGAAGCATTCTGTTGATCTAAATATATTAATTGTTTGAGGATCATAAAATGGGATGAATTTTAAGAGTTCTACAGGTTTTTTCCCCTAAGTTTGCGAAACAGAATTAACATACGATATGTATTTGAATTACTTATTCCGTAAAATCATATAAGATAAACCTTTTAGAGTTTTGGGGTTTTTTAAGCAGTGGGAAACTTTCACTCCGAACTATTAGTCCATTAGTTATATTAAGGCATACGAAAATTAATGAAATTATTTTTAAAGAATGATTGCCCAGGTAGATATATAGATATAAAATTTTTCATGATGAGCGGGAACATGAAGAGCGGGGAGTGCAGCCCAGTATTTCTTTTGATGGAATGCATGAGAAATTTTATATCTATATATCTACCCGGGCAACGCCGGGCAATAATGCTAGTTTCCAATAAAGGAAGCATGGAGCAGTCTTAAATGGGTTAATAACCCACGGTAGTTTCGTTGCAAGAGACTACATGATTTTTTTAACGTAAGATTTCGTTCCTCAATAACGGTCCTTCGGACAGAAAAATATTGTCCTGCGCTGCGAGTTATAATTTTGCCAGCGCGCCAAACCCAGTAGCAGTAAACAGGTAAACAAAAAAGTACCAAAAAGCATAAAAAAGAGGTATGCGAACGATAAGTAATCCTGCGTTAATCACCCCCGGTAGTTTCGTTAGAGGAGACTACCTGCATTTTTCTTTGATGAACTTATAACATTCTTTTTTCTCGAGGAAACTCTTCTAGTATCTGTATTTTCGGTTAGTACTTCTAAGCGTTAATTTTTAAGCTTTAATTCTATTTAAATGTTGTGTTATTTACTTTGAGTGTTTATGAGTTTTAAATGGAATCCGATGTTGCAAACCTAACTTAAATACCAAACTTATAACTTTTTACTACACAGACGATAAAGTAGAATCTCGGAATAAGATATCTCAACGAGAGGGGGGGAGATGACCATCATTTATGTTTCGAGTCAGCGTACTTCTTTCAAAAATTTCGATCTCTTGTAGAATCCAAAAACCGTCCATCTCGCATTCGTTCATTCCGAGTAAAAAAAGCAATAGGAACAGGCTCCTTCCGAAAATATCTCTTTCAAAAATATTTGCACCTGAGACCGCTTCTCTCTTTAACGCTGACCAATCGAACGGGTCCGAAATTGACCTTTCGAGACACAAAAAAATATACAGTTAAATTCCTGTTTTGAAAATGTACTAAATATTTATCACTAATAAAACTATATATATATATATATATATATATATATATATATATATATATATATATATATATATATATATGTATGTATGTATATGTGTATATATATATATATGTATATGTGTATATATATATATATATGTATATGTGTATATATATATATATGTATATGTGTATATATATATATATATATGTATATGTGTATATATATATATATATATGTATATGTGTATATATATATATATGTATATGTGTATATATATATATATATATATATATATATATATATATATATGTATATGTGTATATATATATATATATGTATATGTGTATATATATATATATATGTATATGTGTATATATATATATATGTATATGTGTATATATATATATATATATATATATATATATATATATATATATATATATATATATATATATATATATATATATATATATATAAATATAAATATATATATATATATATATATATATAAATATAAATATATATATATATATATATATATATATATATATATATATATATATAAATATATATATATATATATATATATATATATATATATATATAAATATATATATATATATATATATAAATATATATATAAATATATATATATATATATATATATATATATATATATATATATATATATAAATATATATATATATATATATATATATATCGAAATTGTTTTTGAATTTGACAAAACTCACCCAAATTGCCTAGACTTCTTGCCCTTTAGTTTCAGAAATTTAAGCATAGACGTTACAAAGACGTTACTGACGTTACAGAAACGAATTTATAAAGTTGAGCGAAACACTGTTCAGGAAGGTTTTAGTGGATAACAAATGTCACAAATCGACAAGTTTCCAGAGTACGAATATTTCCCCAGACTTTATTTTTTACTCATTGGGGAGAGAAAAAAAACAAAACAAAACGAAACAAAAAAGAAGACAAAGGTTGCAGAGCCGTGTCGGCTCGATTGATGCCGCTCACTTTCTGAGGAGGTAGTAGGAGGAGCGTGGCCGGGAACAGTTCTGATGCGGGCGATTGCGCACGTTTACCCTCTTTCCCCGTGCATGACATTCAAATAAGAAACATTTTTCCTTTATTGCTCAGCTCCCGGTCTGTCACGGACGCGCGTTGTTCTTCGGCGATTGCGTCAGGAATGGGAATTCGGCCGACGAGGGGAGAGTCATGTTTCGCCCCCGATAAAGGAACGTTTCGGGAGAGCACAAAGGAGAGGATTTCGACCACGTTTATGAAGAATATTTACGGCTCAGTTTTGGAGGTTTATACAAAGAACCCAGCTGACGTATAGGGGGGGGGGGTCGGCATTACAAACTTACTTGAATGTAAGATGTCACAGCAATGAACACAAATAGGAGGAATCTGTCCGATAACTCGGTGAATGTTTACTTGTGAAAAAGCTTTACACAGAAACTAGCGGACCTGACAGACGTTGTGCTGTTCAAACGTTGTAAATCCAAAAATCATAAAATTATTTTAATAAACTATAAATTGTTTGGACCTTTTTGATGAAAAAATATGTAAAAAAAATTTTTTTTTAAACCTTACACCACCATGCGTACGGTTATCACAACTCGACCTATCTTAAAATTAGCAAGAATGTGGACGAAATTTTATTAATAAGGCTATTAGTACGACTAATCAATGAGCTGTCCAAAATATATGGCAACCACGCTTAAGTTCCACACCAGTTCCCTGTTGCTTTCTTTGTTTTTTTCCCTTTACTTATCTATATATATAAAACAGTTCCGTAACTGACTCATTCATTCACTGACTGACATACAACGCACAGACCAAACCGCTGGACCTAAAGGGCTGAAATTTTGCATGGCGATTCTTCTAATAGTGTAGGGGTGCACTAAGAAAGATTTTTCAAAAATTCTTTTTAGATTTTTTAAAATTAAATTTTTAAGCTGTTTTTTAAACTTTTTTTACGTTTGCATTTAAAATAATACATTGAGAGTTATAAAATTTATATCACGAGAAAGATCATACAAATTCCTTCAAAATGAAATTTTTTTCGAATTTTTACCTCCATTTCCTGATTTTTGGTGAATTTTTAAAGATTAATTTTTAGAATTTAATTTATTAAATGCTGATCACGTGATTTCTTTTTCTGGTACTTTCAATAAATTTATCGTCACGTGCGTAACAACTAAATAGACAAAAAAATTATTTTTTTCTCTTTCTAATGCAGCAGACGATTGGATATTATCCAAATAAAATGCATATCCCTTACGATTTTTTTATAAATATATATATATAGATAGATATATATTTTACATCAATTGTATACATTGATCATCGCATTTATTATAAATATATATATTTATTTTTTGGCAAAAACTGCATATGTTGACCGTTGTATTTAATTTGAATGTACTCCGTAGCGAAGCGCGGGTTTTCAGCTAGTACTTCATAAGTTTCATAGAATCAAATGAGAATTGACAATTTAAATTTGTAGCTTAAGTTAATTGTTATTCGATGCACGGTGTATAAAACATTAAAATTCATGAAAAAAAAAAATTCTGAAACGCGATTGCAGCGATGCCTACCGGATCCAATTATTGAATGCACGTGTATACATGATTAAAATTCATGAAAATAAAAAAAAAATTCTGAAACGCGATCGCAGAGCTGCATACCGGATCAAATTGTGCATCTAAACTAACCAAAGATCAACAACATCACATAAATAAGTAAATTAATTAAAAAACATTTTCTATCGGATCAAATTGTGAACCTAAACCATTCTCGAATAAACTTAATCGCACACACAAAATTTCATTAAAACAGTCCAGCCGTTTAGGAGGAGTTTAGTGACATACACACGGACAGAAGAAATATTTATATAAAGATCTGTTTTTGTAACATTCTTTAAAGTTTGCATTTAAAATAAAATGTATATCACGAGAAAGATCATAAAAATTACTTTAAAATGAAATCTTTTTTTAATATTTACCTCCATTTCCTGATTTTTGGTGAATTTTTAAAGATTAATTTTTAGAATTTAATTTATTTAATGCTGATCACGATATTTCTTTTAATTTTGGGATACTTCCAATTAATGTTGCGTCACGTGCATAACAACGAAATAAATTAACAAAAAATATATTAAAATACGGTAAAAGATAAAATTTAACCACTAGACTAATCGAGATGGAAGTTTTTTAAGAATTTAATTCAAATTAGTATGTTTTCTGGATATTAAATTAAAACTATATGTAAAACTGTAATTTCCCGTCTAAGCATGTTTTATCATGATGATAATAAGTCTCAGGACCAAATTTTAAACGCTTAACTTAAATTTAAACTTAAAACGCTGGCGTAGATGTAAGAGAAAATTGTTTTTCCCACGGTCAGTTTTACGTAGCTTGCTCAAGCGTAAGTTCGCGGACGAGCCTGGCAATATTAGTTCGGCCCAATGAAGAAACGGAAAAATTTGTTTTTTAGGAAATCCTCCAAAAAGCAATTTTGTTATTTTTTCATTGTGATTATCCTAAAATGTACTCCGTAGCGAAGCACGGGTATTCAGCTAGTTTACATATATGTACAAGTTTGAAAAGGATCCGCATGTACGATTTTGGCAACCAGTATCCTAAATCGTCTTGGTTGTTTTTTTAAATCGTACCTACTTTTGGTTTCGAAGTAGTAATATCTAATTACAGAAGAAACTGTATATTTATGAAAAATGAAGTAAATGTAGGAAAATAATAAAGTTTGAAGTCTTTTGATACACGTATTCAAATTTTAGATCCCAAACATTGAATCATATTTTCGACACTAATTTCTTCACATAAAAAGCAGAACCACTCATCTTCATTTGTTGGTACAGTAATATTCGAGGATGAACTTGTTGAAGCATTATTTAGTAATACACCTTTGAGACTTTCTTTTGTTTTGATATTAATGTTTGGGTTTGTTTTATCTTATCTACCAACTTTTTTTATCTTATCTTCCAACTTATCCACGTAATCTCTTCTGTTGAGCACCGTTGCTTTTTGAGCAGTTTTTGTTTTATGAGGTATTGTGGGAAGTGGAGAAACTTCCTCGATATTCATTTTTAAAACAGATTTTGCACTAGCAACTTCATTTCCAGAAGAAGTACCAAGTTATTGTACAGATTCATTGTCATTGTCTTCTTTTTTCTGAATTTTGCGATCTATTTAAAAGATTACTGGACACAAAATCTGCTTGACTAAAAACCAAGCGTTTGACTGATTTTCAGTTTTTCAATATTGGTTTGTTCCTGGGACCTGGTACTGTTAAGATTCAAGAAATATCGCAGCAGTACGATTTAGACAACCCGTTGGCTTCATAGAAAGTATTTCATAAAATTTCAAAATGAATTTTAACAAACTTTGTAGAATTCTCGTAAGTATTACTGGCCATCTAAAATTCGACACCAAGAAGGACTAGACATATCAAAGCCAAATTTATTCCAGAGATTACAGATAATATCAGTGGTAATTGATTTGAAATACAGCCTTCTTTGAAGTGAGGAAGGTGAGAAAATCAGTTATGAGTGTTGTCTCCAAGTCTGTCAATAACCTCTGCGACCCGCCGCGGCATTGACTGAAAGAGGATTTGGATGTGGTGTTGGGGAATCGTGCCCCTTGCTGCCTCCGCATGTAGCCAAAGTTCATCTGTTGTACCCGAGGGTGAAGGATGCCGGGATAGAGAAGTCCAATCATTGACCAGACATGTTCGATGGGTGATGATATGGAAAACAGGTAGGCCAGGGTAACAATGGTGGTATGAGAGGAAATCTTCAATAATACGTGCAACGTGTGTTCCCGCATTGTCCTGTTGAAACGTGGCCGCAGGAAAGTCCTGAAGGTAAGGAAGGAGAACAGGCTGCAAAACCTAAGAGATATAATGCCGGCTGGTAAGTGTACCGATAATGCGTACTAGAGGGGTGCGGGAGCAGAATTCAATACTACCCCAAACCATATCACCGGATGCAGGACCAGTATGACGATACATAACACAACAGTTGAGCAGCCTCTCTCCACGGTGTCTCCAAACTGTAAGGCCGGGCGCAAGTTGAGACGCAGCTTGGTGAGGTGAGGTGAAGAAGGGAAGCAGGATTCAATCAACTGCGCGCAGGGAGAGCGAAAATTGGGAAGCAGTTCTATCTCAACTGCATGCCAATGAGGGTGTTTAAACGAAAATGTGCGCCATGCCAATGTATATACAATCATAATTAAGTTCGGAATCTGATTCCGATGAATTCGAAGACTAAGTAATTTCAACATTACTTCGTGAAAAGCTTCCGAAAAGCAATTATCTAAAGAAAAGAAAGACGCACGGAGAATTCATTCTCAAGAATGAATTTTCTAATGAAAAATATAGAAATTATTACCGTGTAAACCAGGGGTGTCAAACTTGCGGCCCGTGACGAACATTTTTGCGGCCCGGCCAATATATTGGCACACAATAATATATAATAAAATAACCGACGCAGAATTATAATAAGATAAGAAGAATTCACTGAATGTTTTTTAAATTATACTCTTTTTCTGCTATTATTAAACAAAATGCGTATATTTATGTTGAATATACTGTAATTAGGTAAATAAACATACTTTTCTATTAATATTGATTTTTTTGCGGCCCACCTATAGTTAAACCTTGTTTGTTTGGCCCAAGTTAGCCTTTGAGTTTGACACCCATGGTGTAAACTATTTCGCGGGATAGGCAAGTTGTGGAGTGCTCTTTTGGTATTCTTGCTTCGCGTTTTCGTGTTTTTCGTTCACCTTTCGAATGTAAAGTAAGCACTGTAGTAAAAATTGCAAAAGTATCTTGCTTACTGCACAACTATTTGAGAAATTCTGCAGTATTGCAAACTGGAGGTGATATCACCAAATAGGCTTTGCCACAGTATCAATTACGTCTACTGCATCAAACCAATGCACGAAGTGGATCTTAAGCTTTTTGGGTTCGTCAAAAGTTCACGGAATACTTTAATTCACCCGGAGGTTCAGTTCCTTGGCAGAGAGATTGCGTGTTGAATGGAAAGTGCTGAGAATGTATAATAATTAAACTATAAAAATTAATCTTTAAAGCATTATATATTTATACTTTTTAATAAATATAATACATTTTTTAATGTTGTAACACCTTTCTTTTCTCAATCATTTAAA